>JAVKLA010000039.1:2763550-2774495 GCA_034782735.1 Sagittarius serpentarius | reverse complement strand
TTAGAGTTTCAGAAGGCACAAAGAGCACCTCTGTTGGTGTTAAATTCCTGTACATTTCCTACGGTATTCCACTTAGCCGCCATCTCCCTCTCAAGATCCCCCTCCAGAACACATTTTTCCGGAAATGAGTGGTTAATTCTACTGCCATCTTTAATTAAACACAGCTTAAGGTCTGCCACGAGATCTACATTAGAAATGTAGGTTTAGATTGACAGGACTGAGGTGCTGGAGCGTGTCCAGAGAAGGGCAACGAAGCTGGTGAAGGGCCTAAAGCACAAGTCTTATGGGGAGCGGCTGAGGGAACTGGGGGTGTTTAGCCTGGAGAAAAGGAGCCTGAGGGGAGACCTCATCGCTCTCTACAATTACCTGGAAGGAGGTTGTAGCGAGGTGGGGGTCGGTCTCTTCTCCCAAGTAACAAGCGAGGAAACGGCCTCTAGTTGCGCCAGGGTAGGTTTAGACTGGATATTAAGAAAAATTTCTTCACTGAAAGGTTTGTCAAGCACTGGAACATGCTGCCTAGGGAAGTGGTGGAGTCACCATCCCTGGAGGTATTTAAACGATGTGTAGATGTGGTGCTTAGGGACAGGGTTTAGTGGTGGACTTGGCAGTGCTAGGTTAATGGTGGGACTGGATCTTAAAGGTCTTTTCCAACCTAAATGATTCTAAGATTCTGCGTGCTTCCCGAACAGGCTGGGAATTTAGAAGCTCGGATGTGGAGGGATGGTACCTGAGAATGTGAGTACTCCCGAGAGCACAGAACTGCCAGACAAACAAAAGCTAGATCAGAATTTAGCAAATTACTGAACGCTATTAAAAATGCCTCTTTGAGATGCAAAATTCTTCTCCAGCTCTTTAAACTCTAGCATGCCAGACCTGCTGATTTAAAAATAACCAGTTGGAATAACCTCCTGAGATAATGTTTGAATGGAAAATACTTTGTTGTATAAGACATAAACATGGCTTTCTCTCCCCACCAGAAGAGAAGGGACCCTCCATCCACCTGCCTGCCGAAGGAGAGGGCCTGTCGCCAGCTCGGTACAGCAACGTAGGCAGAGTACTGAGATGGAGAAAAGAGCAAACTTGGACTGTTAGGAATCATTATATCCTTAGGTTTCCTCTCAAGATTGTTCCAGGCTGGTACATCAGTGTAAATTGGCTTCATTTGCCTGCTCAATACCTGGCTCTGCTAATACTTTGAGTATGTAAGGGTTTGTGTTTGGGAGGTCGTTTTTTTTTTTTTTTTTTTTTTTTTTTTTGCTTCAAGTTTAGAAGCTCCCAAGAGAGTCAGATTTTTCTCACCTCACTGCATTTGGATTATTACTTATCTATATTGTGAATAAATTATTTTAATATCTTTTTAGAAAAAAAACCACCAACATTTTTCTCATCTATCACTGCATACCAAATAACCAGTTTTTAAGACCCTGGGGGATTTAAAGCAAATTTATTTACCCTCATTGAAGGAAACAACATTAAACTTATCATGGAAAAGTATAATTCTGCTTCACTATACATACATTAGCAAACTGAAAACACTTAACTATGAATTACACCATGCTTTTGCTATAGATTTTGGATTTTTTCCCTATACTACAAAGTTCTCTATGCAAATATATTTTCCCCCACAAGCTTTTTGAAATACATTGCTACATCGAGCCTAATTTTTTCAAAGCTGTTAAGGAGATATGCGTGCACAGGCCATTAATTGTTATTAACGTCAACTGGACACTGAAATCCACCAAGTGGTTTTGAAAAATCAGAGTTTATTCTCCACCTGATCAACCCTGTGAGGGCATTTGCAAATAAACTCCACCAAATCACACCGAGGGAGGTACTTTTCCTTAGCTCTTTGCCCTGGACCTCAGCTACACGTTTTTACCACCGAAGGCAGGCGTGCATCAGCAGAACCCAGCTGCCATCTCTGCGCATCACTGGGTTTTCATCTCCCCGCAAAGTGGCAAACATCCACCTGAAGAGCCTGAACTCACCCACAGAGGTAAAGAATAACATGCTTTATTCCTATGTTGCTTGCCATTTGATGATCTTCAAGACTTTCAGTAAGATTAATCAGTTCAAAGTCTTTTATTGAGGGGGAAAGAAAGAGACAAACAAACAAAATTACTTGTCAGATGCCATAAAATACTGAGAGGCTGTTCCAGGAGCATAAACCATCATCTTATGCCTCTGTTCAAATAGTAGAATATGCTCCACCTCCCATTTGCTCGGTAATTCCCAATATTTTGTTGCTTAGGTTACTGGTGTATAACAAAGCCACTTTTATCCTGCTCTGACCTTGCCTGGTATTCAGAAAAGGTAGGGAGAAAAGACAGAATTCACTTTCATGCATAAATCACTCTGTCACAGTCACATCGCCTCCTATTTCTTCAGTTCTTTGAGGGCTGCCATTGGAGCGCTCTGATGGACGTCCTGCTGATTTACTAATTGCCAATACTCACACTCGGTGGCTGTCTTATCAATTGCTGGCACAAGGCTTTCCATGATAAAGGGGATCAATTATGTGCCGATCATCTGCTCTCTGAATTATCGATGTTTGACAACGGAATGAATTTTTTGCCTGCTTCAAAGACATCTGCCAAAAACGGAAGTGTACGTACTCAGCCACAGGGTCTCTCTCTTTGGGGGGGATACAGTTTCTCCAACTACCGGAATCTTTCAGAGGTAGGAGCGCTGTCTACATAAAAAGATCCATTTCTCTGGATCAGGAACAAGGCAACTTTTCCCAGAGACAAATATTTTTGTTCACTAAAACTGCAAAATTGCTTTGTGACATTAAATTTACTCTCTTTGTGACATTAAATTTACTCTTCCTAATTTTTCTTTTTTTAAGTTTTACTCAAATTGAACAGTCAAACCAGAGCTGTTAGGTCATGGTTTGACCCTACAGTAAATCCAACTCTAATTCAGGATCTGTATTGCGGCAATGATGCAAAGGGCTCATCAGATTTAAAGTCACTCTCCCAACTCCAATTTGCTTTTAAAAACATGACAGGTTAACCTTCTGCAAGCAAGTTTTATGCTGGGTTAGGTATCACCTCTCTGTCACTCCAACTATAGGCTGTATCAAGTATCATCTGTCCTTCTGCAGCTGGAATAAACTTCTGTGCTTTATGTATGTTCTCATTATTTCAACAGAAATACAGTTGGGAACCTACATCTGCTCCAGATGAAACTGGGACTGCTTCTGCTCTCCATTACTAATGATTTTGGCATCATGACCTTCAGTTCAGTGAGTTTCTAACCCACTTCCTTTTCTGGTCCCATGCTGTGGCAAGTAAAATTGATGAGAAATATGCCCTGTACCTGAGCCCTCCATTCTCTCTAGCATGAACACCGTAGCTGCCTTTGCGTTCTCAAGTCTAAAGAAACTGTGAATACATAAACCCACTTCACTTACATTAGAAGTTGGGCTTTTATCTTTCTATGCATTTAAGTCTCAACAATCTTTAAATGCAGCTCACCCCTAAACTTGAAAGTAATCTCACTATTATTACAATAAACTGCCAAAAGGAGACACAAAGGTGTCTTGTGGGCTTCCTGAAACCATGTAAATCCTCAGAAATATGTTTTTTCTCTATGTACAGAATCTTGCTTGAAAATGAAGATGAATTCCTAGCAAGTCCTTTGCAAAATAGCCTTTTCAGGCATTAAAATGGGATCTTACTAAACTCTGTGGGAATCCCTTCTGTTCTCTATGGGAGTACAAGTCTGTAGAGCCTTAACTTTTCCCTCTCCTTAAACTAGCACCGATACTCAGTATGGCACAAGCCCCCTTGGGTTCAAAACTGAGACTGTAGGTTTTTTCTCTCGTGCTTCTCTCCTAACTATTTTTTTTCAGCTCCAGTTTTCTTCCCATTATATCTTACCGATGCCTGATTTCACTTCTCTGCCAGAATGCCATGAAGGAGACGGGCTGACCCTGGATGCAGCACCCTGCCATTTAGTTTCAGTGCTGAGAGGGCAAGAACTGCAGAAATTTTTAACATAAGAACAGGCCTCACAGAACATGGGAACTCCAGTGTTCAATTAATTAAGGCTCATACGGGAAAACAGGAGTATCTTAGCTTTTATATAGCATTACAATACACAACGCCAGGTTAGGTAGCAGAGAAAACCCAGTGTGAAAGGGGAAATCCTGCCATGGTTAGAGGGTGAGGAGAGTGAATGTCCCCACTGACAGCCACCAGTAGACACTGCCAATTTTCAACTTGGCTTTTGGAAACATTGGCCACCGTCGGCCTTAAGCCCTGGCACCTCTGCCCAGCACACACCATGAGGTGACATTAAATGGCCCCCACACTGTCAGGCCTAGCTCTTGTGGGGACACAGGCCCTACTGCTGCTGCACCGTAACAGCACTGTCGCCGGGCAATGCTGAGCCCCAGGACCCTCCGCATCCCCCCGGGGCAGCAGGAGGCTGTGGGCTGAGGGGTGGCCGTGAAGGCGCCCAGCATCCCCCTCGCCTCCATGCCAGCCGGCCACATCCCTCGGCCTTTGCCCCTCTTCAAAATGGCGGCGCCCCCTCAGCGCCGGGGTCGCTCTACGCGCGCGGTCCTCCACGCTCCTCTCTTTGGGCCGCGCTCCTCCCCCCCTCCCCCCCCCCGCACGCCGGAGGGGGTGGCTGCGCCTGCGCAGAGGCGCCTGCGCCTTCACTTCCGTTTGTCGGCGGCCGCTTCCGGGCCCCCGTTCCTTGGTAACAATGGAGCAGAAAATGGCCGCTTGAGAGGGGAGGGAGAGAGACGCTGCGGCTGTTTGGGGACAGACGGAGCGGGGCGAGCCAGGACCGAGCCCGCTGAGGAGCGGGGAGAGCAGCGGACCGAGAGCTGGGGAGGCGGCGGCGGGCGGCGGCGGTGGGTGGTGAGTATCGAGGCCGGAGGCGAACTCTCAAAATGGCCCGGAGAAGGGAGAGGCCCAGGCCCAGGGGAGGCGGCGGCGGCCCCCGCCCGGAGCCCGGGGCGGCCGGGGACCGCGGGGCCCCTCTGTCCCCGCTCTGGGTCCCCGCCGTGCGGACTGCGGGGTCCCGGACAGGGCAGGGCGGCTCCTGGCTCCGCGGGGCTCGGGAGGCCGAGGCCGCCCCGCGGCAGAGGCGGAGCGGGGTGCCGTGATGGAGCTGGGGGCGGTGATGGCGGTCTGCGCGCGGGTGTGCCCGGGGCACTGCGAAGATCCTCGGTCCCCGTCTCCCCTGGATGGGCCGGGCTCTGTCACCCTGGGGACTTTTCACCTTTCTCCCGGGGCGTGTGGCAGGGCCTCCTGCCGAAGTGGGGCTGAACCTGTTCCTCCATTTGAAGCTGGAGGAGGGTTTGCGCTCCCCCCTCGGGGAGGGCAGCTGGGGCTCTCAGTCTAGGTATGCGCTTGGGCTGGAGGAAGAATTGAAACTAGCCACTTTTTGGAGGGTTGGAGTGTGGGGGTGAATTACGGCCGCTAGCTTGGGTCTCGCCATACTGTTTGGTGCTTACTTAAGGAATCGCAGCTCTTCAGGACCGTGTTTTCAGTCTGTCCTTCCCGTGAGTTGAGACAAGAAGCCCTGTTGTGGGAGACAGGCAAGAGGAACTCTTCGTATCTCGCCGTGTCTGTTGTAAGGGTCTTGATCAGCTTGTGACCTGTTAAAACCTGTGATGTTTGGTGTTCCTATCCTTTTATTTTCTCTCCAGTTAATCATGTCATCTTTGCTCTGTCACTTTCGTTTCCTGTGCAGGTTCTTCCTTCCCTTTTTAATACTGTTTGACATTTAAGGTTTCTGTTTACTGTGTTTCAAAACCACTCTCAAGTCCAGCTAGATGTATGTATTTTGTCTTCAGTGATCTGCTTTAATGGAGGAGCACTATCAGGTTGTACATAATGGTATGCATATAGTGTAGTTATTAAGGTTTGTTGTGTGTCTTGATTTTAGTTTGTAGTAGAAGGAGCCTGAGAAAAGGTTTCACAGCAAAAAATACAGATTTTTTTTTTTAATAGTTTTGTTTATTTCACCGTTTTTCAGGAAGGTAGAGTCTATAAAGAGAAATTTGTAAATGAGAATTCAAACTCGATTGTACCCTGTAGTACCATCACGCATCTGATTTATTTTCCCTGTCCGTATTGGCAGTACTGCTTAATTTCAAGTTGGAAATCGTTGTCAAAATGCTAAAGAAGCTCTGACACCAATTTGTCCCTGAATTTTAATTGCAGTGACCTGTCGTCTTAAAAAAATAAACAGTTGGCTGCTTCTTGTGCAGTTAGTTATCTTAATTGAGAGTCAGATGCTTAGTTTTGTTGTGGTGGTCAACTAGCAGTTAAACTGACTATATTCCCTCTACAGGTTTACCATTTTGGAATTAAAAGAATTATAGCTTGGAATTATGTCTTGCCTGCTCCTGACAAGGGGAAAACACACTACACATTATAAAACTAAGGGCTTCTTGTTACGTTAGACCACTAAAGCATAACTACAGTGTTCTCTTCATCAGCAGTTCTGACTACATAAATATTTGTCACTGAAATAACCACACCAGCATTTTTCAAGCATGTAGTGGTTGTCATCTGTATCATATTTATTTTCCATATTACTGAATTGATAGACATGCCAAGGAGTACTGGAAAACAGTGTTACAAGTGTCTGGTCTCTACTACGTGTCTTTTTTTTTTTACTGGTATTTTTAGGGGAATGGATAGTGTGATCCTTAAATGGAAATGTTTCCAAAGCACCTATATATTAATATACATGCCTAGCTTGTTCCTTTTTTCCTCTTCCCTATGGGAATGTATCAAAATAAATTCCTTGATCTTACTAGAATGCTTCTAGTTGCAGTGGAGGTGGTGTACTTTTTTTTTACAGCCACAACATAATGTTACAACTTCCTATACTTCAGTCTAAAGATTGCATTTAAGTCCAATTTAGTATAGTTTAACATGTTACCAGGCTGTTCTAGATTTTTTTGTAGAGAACTCAGTTTCTATGTATGAAAACATTTGAATCCAAACAAGACTATTTGGTGTTTATCCAAGGTTTTGTGACTTAATCTCTGTCTTGACGAAAGCTTATCAGCTCTTGCGCTTGCAAAAATTAATCTTGAAGGGATAAAACCAGACATAAACATCTCCGTCCTTGAGATATTTTTATGAAGGTCTTGCACATCTCAAAGACAATACTTCTAAACAGTCTAGCAGTGTAATAACGTAAGAGTCGGGACATTTGTATGGTGAGTAGCGATAGCCAGAAGCATCACAGAGACTCTCTTTTGCTTTTGCACAGGTTGCTGGCTGCAGTTAAGATCGTAAGAAGCACAGAAGCCTGTGCCTCCTTCAAACTGTTCGGGTTTATATTAACGAGGTACTTGTTAGTAACTTTTTGCTAATGTGCAGTGTTGAAGCTCAGCTTTTTACTCGAGGAGGTCTGCAGAGTTGTACGGTCTCCTAAAACCATCTGATGATAATTGAATGTGTAGGAAAAGTCAGCAAATATTTTCTCTTAATTTAGTAACTTAAAAATATTTTGCTTAGAGCACTCTTAATTTCAGTATGCAAGATATATGTGCATGTAGTCTTGTTAAAATGCTTGAGCTTGCCTGCCTTGGTGTATTATCAGAGAAGGAGTTCTAGTCTTACAGATATCTATTGAAATTCAAATAAGTTTTACTTAATTTTCTACTTTTATATTTGTTAGGTGCTAGACATCAACAGCAACAAAAATCCATGTATCGGAATTTGTGTGGGTTGTGGTTGTAGTGATTGTCATTGTTTTATTGGCCTTTTTACTTTCAGTAGTAGCTGTATTAGCAGCAGTTTTGTGGAGACGGTGAATTTGGTAGTAAACTTAAAGATGGGTTTTTCTTTTTTAATTGAAATTCAGTGAGTTATGATTGGCTTAGTGCTTTCACTAGCCAGAAGTTCTGTTTCTTCAGAAATCAAAACGCTACCTGATGGTCATCATGTAGTTTTGTGGGTACAACTTCCTTGGATGTCAGTCCCGTTTATACTATTGTCTTTCGGTGTCAGCACTGGTTACTTGTGTGCAGCATTACTTCTTCCTTTGAGCTTCAGAGTGGGCCTTCCGCTTGCTGACCTAGCAGGAAGCTCACTTCTGGAGGAAAAGAGCATCATTTCATGAGACGCCGGTGCTGGAAACTTGTTACACCTTGTATGTACTAAGTTTTCTCTTCTGTGATGTCATCTGAATTTGAAAGCAAAAGGCAGTACTAGCTTAATTTTATTTTCAACTTGTACGTGAGAAGTGTTTTAGTAAGTGCAGATGATAAAATGTGAAGCTCTGGGTTTTGGCAGTTCTTATTGCATTTTATTTTCAGAGCTCCCTCTTCATTCTGCATGCTCTCAGTATTGTGGAATTGCTAAGCTCTGCCCTTTCATACGGAAGATAACATTGGAAAACTGTTTCGTTTTTAACTAGGTCTCTTTGAGTTGGGAATTTATACAGTAAGATGGCTACTCTGCCTCAGATACTGTAGGACTATTGGAGACTGCTGGGATTCTGTACCCTCATTTCTTAACTTCTTTCTGACTTCTCAGGGGTTGATAGTACATGTAAGAGTGTTTCTCTTCATCTCAACAGTTAGTTGTGTTGAAATATTTTCCTCTCTTTTTTTATTCTGTTGAACTTTCTGCAACTGTTCTGCAAAAGTATTAATCTGCTTTCTATTGTTTAAAATATATGTTCAGAATGACATCTTGTTTTACAGCCTTTGCTTTGAAACATACCGGGGTAGTGAAATAGCTGAATTGATCTTTAACACTCCTTGTTAAGCCAGCATTTAAATTTTATAGCAGTTTAGACAGAACACTTCATAGAAGACAAAATTTTCTTCCACCTTTTCTAAAGTGGTACATGTTCCAGGATATTTTTTGAGGCAAACAAGACATAGGGAGTTTTTGAGTGTTTGAAGTCTGTTTGTAAGTTTAGTAGAAATCTAGTAAGAGCGTAGATCTGTTGTTCATCAGAGTGTCAATAGAAAGCAAGAATAGCAGAAGAAAAATGGAGTATATCCAAAATGCATGATGCAACTTTGAAAACTAGAAAAGTGTGTTACTTGTTACGGTCTCTAAGATGTAGATGAGTGAATTCTACCTATGCTATCAAAGCCTTTGGTATGATCACAAAAGGAAACTTGTGAACCTGCACAAAAAGAAAAAAAAAACAAACCCTGAAACTTGACATAATGAAGTTCCATGTATAATGCAAATAGGTAGCTGTTTCATTTCACTGTTTTATGGTATCTTTTTTCCTTTAATGCTTTTGAGCTTGCAGATGGGAATGATGAAATATTTAAGATGAAAATGTAGTTTCTGTTACGTCTTACTTTCTGCTAGTTTTCAGAAATTAGATATTGACTGGCATGGAAACTATTTTTCAACTTTCAGTTCTTCTAGGAAAATGTAGTAGTTGGGAGGTGGGGTGGGTCAGATGAATACTGCACATGAAGTTGGTTCTGTTTGTGCTTAAAGAACTTGGGGTAACAGAACTGCCTGTTCTAACTGCTGTTCCTGTGTCATTTGAGAAATGGAATTGGAGAGACTGCTGGCTGGGACTGGTCCTGCCAAACGGGATGGTATGTTAGAGCTGCTGAAGTCAGAGTTCATGGAAAGCGCTTTGAACAGACAGCTGTGTTGTACTTCTGCTGTAGAGCTAAAATGTCTGAGGTATGTTCAGTGAAAGCAGGGAAGGAAAAAGTAGTTAATCTGTAACAACCCAAAACAGAAAATAAGTATTTCTGGCTTCTACTACTGAGTCTCTTCTTTTAGTCAAAGGGTTTGATAATTTCTGCAGACTGGAAGTAAGCAAGGTGCTTTACTGGTTGAAGTACCTAATTAAGATGAGGTTATGAATCATAAATGAGAAATTAGCCTTCTGCTGAGCACATCTATGAAATACTTACTCATATTGCCATCATCTTTTTTGTTTATACAGAGGTATTAATTATGTTGCTGGGACGTGAGGTAATTCAGGAAATGTTCCTAACATACAGGGCACTACAAATTCTCATGTAACGTTGAAATACTGGTAACATCTAGATGGGGGGAATTTTAGAGGAAATTTGTTACACAGCTAGCTTGTTAGCATCTGAGTTGTTTCTGCATTTTAACTAATTCTGTGCCTTTCTCCTGTTAAAATTTGAGACTTGCCCCTTAACTTCAAGGTATTGCTTTTTCATTTAACCCTGCAAATGAGTGATTTCTGAGTTTGTCAGATCTTCTGAGTTTTACCTAGTTTAATGAGAGTTCTAATGTAATTTTTTTTTTAAATTTGAAGAAATAGGGAATGCAGGCTAAGGTGGTGTTTTGGTATTCAATACAGGTAACTAATGTCAGGAGATATTGCACATTTTTGAAAAAGGAAGAGCTAGTGATTTATCACTGTGCCTTATAGTCCATTAGTACTTTTTCTGGGAAGAATTCTGTAGTCCATAAGTGCTAAGCATTATGGAGGCACACTGTGTTATTGTTCAAGGTAAACGGACGACGCAAGTGTTTTATCACTGCTTGCTGTCCCACTAGATTGTTTTTAAGCGTTAGTAAATTCCTGACTGATTGCATTTAGTTTACATATGACTTGGCATAAGGGAAAATGTAAAATAATAATAATAAATAATGATAACATTGTGTTATTGAAGGAACATCTAGTACTCCTAAATTGTTCCTATCCAAAAGCGCATGATATTACTTACCCTTGAATAAAAGAATGTAACAAACAATACCTTTTGTGGGCTTACTGTTTTTGCTCCTGCAGCGTCTAGCAGTGGTGGAGAGACAGCTAGTCATTTGTGCTCCGAAATCTCTGAGATTGTTGAACCGTAACTGCAGGGAAGATGCTTTGCTGACTTGTGGAAGGATGGGAACACCAATTAAGAATTCACTGTAGTTAGTGTGTCTGGATATTCAGCTGCTGAACAATATTTCTCTTGATTTCTTTTTTTTTTTTTTTTTTTTTTTTTTTTATG
>JAVKLA010000039.1:2681664-2763450 GCA_034782735.1 Sagittarius serpentarius | reverse complement strand
GGCTGCAGGGGCACAGCCTGCCTCACCGGGGTCTGCCCCAGGGGCCGCAGGGGAATCTCTGCTCCGGTGCCTGGAGCCCCTCCTGCCCCTCCTGCTTCACTGACCTGGGGGTCTGCTGGATTCTTTCTCTCACATATTCTTAATCCTTTCTCCCGGCTGCTGTTGTGCAGCGTTTTCTACCCTTTCTTAAATATGTTACCACAGAAGTGCTACCAGTGTCGCTGATGGGCTCAGCTTTGGCCAGCAGCGGGTCTGTCTTGGAGCTGGCTGGCACTGGCTCTGTCGGATATGGGGGAAGCTTCTAGCAGCTTCTCAAAGAATCCACCCCTGCAGCCCCCCCGGCTACCAAAACCTTGCCACGCAAACCCATACAAGTGTTCAGTAAAAATGCGTTAAGAACATTTGCAAGTTGCAATTCAACAAAGATCAGGGGTATTTTGGTGAAGCTGTGGTGTTAAGTATTCAGAGATGAGAGCGCAGCACTCTGTTAGCGAGAAGGTTGTGCCAGATGTGGATGCTGAGGCCTGCCCTCTCCTTCGTCACCTGTGGGGTGGCTTCGCGTGGCGCTGGGTCCCTGCACCCCGAGCTGGCTGTGGCGAGCCAGGCCAGAAGCCATCTCCGAGGAGGCGAAGAGCAGGCAGAGTCGAGGCTGACAGGTAGGGTTTAGCGCCTCTGAAGGATACGGCTTTTCGTAGAGGTAACGCGCTTCACACGACTCTGTGTATTCCTTCTCCTGTCACTGTTGCTGTGGTCTTCAGTGCTGGTGCTGTTCAATTAGTAGCGTATTTCCTCTGAATAAATCAAATACAGAGCGTAATGTTTAGCTGTGGCTGGTCCTGCGCAGTGGTAACAAGGCCGAGACGTTCTGCATCCTAAGATGTGTGTGGCATTCCAGTCTGGAAAATTACAAGGAAAAATTAAGATCATTTCTTGAAGAAACGAGCAGCCCCGGAGCAATATTCGTAGTCACGTGCAGTTTGCTGTGCGGGATGTGCTGTGATGCAGGTAACCATAATTTCTGAAGAATGTATCGAGTCTCTGAAAGAGGGTTCGTTTTCAAATTGCCGTTAAATATCCAGGGCGATACCGGCCGTACTCAGCACGGGGCAGCCCCGGCCTCTCCTCACAGAGACCCCCGCAGCCCCCGCTGCCAGCACCTCACCAGGGACGCCCCGTACAGCTTGTGTACAAAATTGTGCTGCAGTCGCTTTCTGGTGGATTATATCTTTCTCTCTCTCCTTTACCCTGTTTGTTTCATGTGTTTAGAGTCCAACGGTTTGAGGCAGGATTGTTTATAGTTTTCTGACGGGTGGGCGTAACTTTCGGCAGTCCTGCGTGTCGCCTCAGCTCTGTTTCTGCTGGCAGCCGGCAGCTGAGGTGGTGGAAGTGGGGATGGATGTGTTCTGCCATGCTCTGAGCGTGGCTTATGTCCACTTCTGCGACGGTTGCGTATTGCAAATGGTTGTAGTGAGGAGAGTGAAGTCGGGGTCTGGGTGAATTTGGCACCGGTTCATACTGGCCTCACTTTCTGTGGGGTTTGTGGGGGTTTTTAGACATGATTTGGTTTTGGCTCTTCTCATATGAGACATTTTGCATGAAATCTGAAATCTCGCCATTCCCTTTGAAAGGTATTCTCTTGGTCATGTACGAACTTGCCAATAAAAGAAAAATATAAGAGCTTCCAGGTCACTGAATACCAACCCCTGGGAGATGCTTGTTAGTGCCCTCCTCAGTTCCCTTTTCCAACCAAGGCAAAGTCCTGAATTTCAAGCACTTAACCTGCGCTGCTCTAACTTTTAGAGTATGTTGGGAACAGCATCGTGGGATTTTTGGGCAGGGCCCAAAGCACCGGGATAGCTGCAGGGGTCAGGAACCAGAAGGGGTCCCTACCCACCTTGGGTTAGACTTTGACAGGCAGGCGAGAGACACTTCAACTTCCTGCTCGCCTATTCTGTCATTTAAGAATGGTGCAATAAGTATGTCCTTGATGTTTCTGTATGCGTGTTAGAAATTACTCTGTATGGTTAGGCACTAGAAAAAATATTCCACAACATCTATTTGTCAGGACTATATCCATTTTTGTTTCTTATCGTCTCTGTGAAGTCACCATCTCCCCAACTGCCTGTAGTAACCTGAGAAAAGAAAAGGATATTCCTTACTAATGCTAAACGTAAGCCCTGTGCATAAGCAAAATTATCATGTTTAAGCATCTAATCCCATACATATCCATAGATATCACTGGTGTCCAAACAATCTGTTTTTATTTTTTTGGCTCTTTCATAATTTATATGCTGCAGAGGTCTCCTGGACAAAAAATTCCACATGGCTAGATAGCAGCCCACTTTGGATAAATCACCGCAGTTTTAATATAAATTACTTCTGTTTTAAAGCCTAGGATTGTCCTCATGTTTTTCTGTTCCTGCTTAGTTCAAATTTATCCGTCCCCCAGATCCTTGTGATCCCCCCTTAAGGTACTTACAGAGCGCAAGAAGATCCCCCCTGTAGCCTTCTCATCTTCAAGTACGTACGCTTAAGCGCCTCATCCTGTCATCTTAGCAAAGGCCCTCCCTACTTTTGGCCAGACTCATATGCCTCTTACAGATTTTCGCTAGAATGTGTGTGTTGCTTATGAAGATAAGGCATGCCCAACTCCAGCTTATGCCCCAAAATGGTGATTTATAATGGCATATTCTGTCCTTTTTTTTTTTTTTTTTTTTTTTTTAACATTTAGAAATCATCCTTTCCTAAGCTGTAGAAACCTTGCTTTTCCCCTGGAAGAAGTGTGCTCCAAGGCTGGCGCTGGGGAGCACGATGCGGGGAAGCTTTGCCGGTATGGCTGTCAGGGAGGAAGTAGTCTTGCAGAAAGCGTTGGCAGGGGTTCTGTCGTGCCATGTCCATGAGAGCAATCGACTGACATAGTGACTGCTTTAACACAGGGTGCACGATCAGCTAGCTTCTCAGCAGAGGCTGAGTTACGGCGTAGAAGATACCTGCTGAGAACAATGTAAATAGTTGGCTGGGCCCAAAATATGTCTGGTTTGCAGTGAGGGTGTGGGAGAGAAGACATGCTTTTTGCAAAACTCTAGCAATAAGTGTTTTTCGTTCTGTTTCTGTCAGCTTGGGTGAAAAAATTACTGGTACTGAAATATTTCCTTACAGTATTCACAGCCTGATGTTTGAATCACTTCACTATTCATGTCTGCCAGGAAGTGAAACTGGGAAGCCTGTTTCCTTTGGGCAAGCCTGGTTAAAATGCATTGAGAAATAAATAGACAAACGGTGAGAGTCTGTAAAGGTGTAAATTGTATTATTCCAGACCAGGAAAGAAAAGAGACGTTAACCCAGCCTCATGCCATTTGTTAATGACAGCATAGCACGAGGCTCAGAGATTTATCTGGGGATTAAAGAGTAAGAGCAAATGGACTAGAGGCAGGAGAAGACACAAGCCTGTGTGGTCTGGTACAGAACTGTGGGGTTGAGCTGAATGTGTGAGAGAGAGATCTGCGTGTATTTATCAGTTGTGCCATTTCCAGTCATTTCAGTGCCGTGAGACTATTCCTCAGCATATTTGGTTTAAAAGCATAATTTAAAAAAAAAAAAATTATATTTTGGATTTTTTGTCCTTTGGTTCTTGATCTTCTTTTAAAATATCTTTTGCCTTCGAGGGAGAGAAGAATCAGTGCTGTACAATCTCTCATCTCTTTTGATACCTCTCTTGTTGATCCTGCACTTACCTGATGTTATAGCTAGATGTCAGCCTCAGATGTGAGTCAGAGGTTTGTCAGTCAGAATCAGATTTATTTTTGCTCCTTGTCTCTCAGTACCATAGACTGCTGAGACAGCATGATAACTAGGACTTGCCTCCTTCCCAAAAGCCTGGCCTAGGGATTCAATTATTAAATTTAACAGAGCCATTAGCAAGGATTTGCTTTTAACAGACCTGGAGGAGCATCTGTGCTCATAGTAAAGTTTGGCTTTCTGTTGACTTTTCTTCAGAGATTGGTGGACTTCTTATTTTGCAGGTGACGCCCCCTGCCCTTAAAGCCCTGCTCACAACCCTTTCTCCGAATGCCTTTCCTCAGTAATGTAGCCTTAACGGGTGCCAGAAGCTTCAACGCCAGCTCTGCACAGGCTGACGTGGTGAGATGCTGAGGCAAGGACAGTTTCAGAGCTGGGACAATGACAGCAGCGAGTGTGCTGGAAAATGGGTGATTCAGCTATTCCAGTAACTCGTCACGGTGACCTGACAGCCTCATAAACCAGCAGGTCACGTTTCGGTGGATTTGGGGATGTACCAGCTACCGGAGGGTTGTGACTCATGGGGTGACTAATGCTGGGAGCAGCAGAGGGTCGCAACTGCAGGACTGACTTGCAGTGGGGTAGAGGTGGACGGGCAGAGGCTGGACCACTGAAATTCATAGCAGGCTGTTTCAGTTGAGAGCAGCACTGATTTTTGCTTTGCCTGGATGTGGCTTGCTGTGAACTGCAGCAACTCAAGGCCTCTTTTAGGGGAAGCTGGGGTCGTATGGGTATTAGGGATGGGTCACACAGAAGATCCTAGTGACTTTGTCAGTCTTTCCAGTGTGTCACTCCTGCCTGTGAGTCAGCATCATGAGATGGGACCGACACGCAGATTGTTATTAATTTTTCTTGTAAAAGATCTTGATTGTATATCCATTATTAAAAGCAAGCAGGCAAGCAAAATAGCCCTTGTCTTTCTGTGCTAGGCTTCACGTCTGTGTTGCTGGGAGCTTACTGAGTCGCTGCAGACATTTAAATGCAAGTGGTTACCTGAGGGCTTACTAAGCTCTGGTCCCTGGCTCTAACACAGTTCAATTTATCTGATTAATCTTTTTGCCCCATCTTCTCTTTCCAGGAAGGACAAAAATTGAGAGAATTCTCTGCTGCAGGTCACTGTGTTGCTTCCCTCACTTCAGTAGGTCTGAAGGGAAAACAATTAGCTCCTCAGTGCATAGATTTGCAGGGTAGATATGGTGATGTACCCTAAAATGAATATCTTAGAAAGAAAATGTCACGAACCATAGGTTCTCAAGTTTAACTGAACTCATCACTAAACTGGGCTTAAGGTCCATAGCTGCCTTTTCTTCTCCTCTGATTTACAGGAGTCCCAGTGCCGTCTTCCAAATCGTAAGCAAACAACAAAATACAAATCCCAACATGAGAGCTTGTCGTCCAGTGAGCTGGAAATGTTAGCTCTTCATTTGCCCGTGACATCACCTGTGCCTTTCGTCACACTGTTGCTTCTCTCTTTCCCGTTAATTTCAGCTGCTTGTCTGCTCACAGTTGACTTCCATTCCTGCTTTTGTGTTGCCTGCCAAACTCAGGGCAAGGAAAAGCAGCAGGTGTAAACACAGAGCTGTCAGCAGAACAAACTCATAAGTGGTATTTTGAATGCTTAGGTGACTCTCTGTAGGAACAGGAATATTTTATTATGATTATTTTTGTTTTGCGAGGGAGACTTGTCTGACTTTTTTTTTTTTTCCTCTGCCTTTTACCAGAAGACAGGGAGTTGCACTCCTGCCTGGGAGGCAAAGATTTGGGCTCTGCGGCTTAATTACTCATACCCTAAAATAATTTATGTTGGAAGGGACTTTTGGAGGCCATCTGGCAGTGGGAGTGTGCGTGGGAGTGTACTGCGGGGTGCCAGGGCCATCCCCTGGAAGGGTGCAGCCTTCCACCCCTGCTCTGCACAGGTGGCTGGGCCATGGGCACACAATCTGGTCACGGCGTTGCCGCCTCCTTCCCTTTCACTGTGCCCTTGAGTTACTCGGTGCTGCTCAAGGGTGGCAGCGGCTAGACCTCTCTAGTCCCCCTAATTTAGCAATCTCAGCAGAGGTCAACCCTTTCATAACAGGTACGAAGAATGTAAGACTTCTGTCACCCCATCACTCAGTGCTTGCTGTGTCTCGTGAAGGACATCTCTGAGAAGAATAATTACTCTGCAGATACTGAGTCATCCTTGTGAAGTGCTTCCACAGACTGAGCTAAAAGAACTAATGGAAGCACAAAGGTCTCGATTTAGGTTTTCTGTACATCCTCGTTCAAATCTGGGAGTTACTGCCCAAGGATTTTGTCTCCTGTTACCTGTATTTTAAAATACTGTATTGCAGGGGAAATACATTATCCCTAGCGCTTGTGAGTGCCCAGCCTAGTTTTGCCTGTGAGAGAAGCTAGCATGCCAATGTTTTCTGTTTTTCTTTAAGAAGCAAGTAGACTGTACTTTGCCCATCAATAGCTTTATGGCTAGTACTCACATTTTGCAGTGTGTCCTTATGCAACTCTTACATATTGTAGCAGCTGCTTTATAGTTGGCACCAGTTTTGGATCTTCATTCATGGCTAACGCAACTACACACAGCATAAATAAAACTAACCACTGGGTTATCTGGGAAATAACTGTATCAAATATCCAAAATCAGAGTAACGTAAAAAATGGTTATTTCGCTCCCACTCAGTGGCTTCTTACTTACTGGAAGTAATAAATGCACACAATTATCTCCTAGAATGCTTAGGATTATTAATAATACGTAATAGGGCAGGAGTTAACGTTGACAAGTGACTACATTTAATTTTCAAAGGAAATGCTTCAAACCTCTAGCTTTGTGTTAACATTGCTACTGATTAACATTTGCTGCGATGCCGTAGAGTTAAACTAGAAAGGTAAACAAGCTATTCTGCTCTGCATCGGTTCACAAATACTGGAGGGATGCTTGATTGTATATCTGATAGCCAAAGTGAAGTCAGGAGAGGATGGGGGCAGTCCTTGGGTAAAAGAAGTGGACGGGAAACGCACAGAAGTAGGAGGTTTGGCAATGTCACTCTTGCTTCTGAGTCACTAGTGAGCTAAAAATCGGGGCAGAGTGTGAGGGGGTGTATTGACAGGGTAAGCTAATTGCTGTCACAACAGTTACCTCTAATCTTATTTTTATGTATTTATAGCGTGTAAGATAACATTTTCTCTCAAGTGATCCCTTTTGCAGGCCCCTTGGCACAAAGGGACCATTTTCTATCAGCATCTTATGAAGCAATACTCTGATTACTCAAAGGGGATCATTATTGCTGCCTTGCCAGATTTTGCTGAGTATGTCTTCAGGTTGAATTCAAGAGCTCTAATGACCTTGATTACAGACTAATAACGAGCTTTGGTGCCATGCTTAAACCCTGAGTGGGAAGAATAGCAAGCAAAGAGGGAGCTGGAATGTGGGACCATTGGGACAGTTTCCAGCTTCAACTTGTGATCTTTCTTTGTGTTCCCAGGCTTTACACTGTCCATGACTCAATTACTTATTTTATACAAGTATGAAAGATTGCTCTAATGTGGCTGGTTCTTTGTTTCCGAGGCCTGTTTTCAGACAATGTCCTTAGCAATTGAATTTACTTCCACATTGTTATATTCAGAGATGCCTTTTATTTGCTGTAATTACCTGCTCCTAGCATAGCTCTGCCACACGAAGGTTCATGTGTGTGTGCGCCTGTATACACACACACACATGTATTGGAAATGGCTGCCCTTTCTGCTCTGCCTCTAGGTGGTAAAGCATAATACGGAAGGGAGGAGGAACATTTTGTGATTTTTTTTTTTTTTTTTTTTGGATCAGGGGAACAGAACAACGTTTTCAAAGTTGCAGATAGCATTAGGGTTCCCTCACCCTCCTGTTTGTGGGGCAGAGAATCAAAATACTGAGAGTGAAAGACAAACAGTACCTTCCTTTATTTTTTCCTTCCCTCAACAACGTTATCTGCATAACCCTCTCCGCTTTTTATCTCATTCATTTGGGACACGGTAGTGCCGTAAACATGAAATCAAAACAGATTTTCACGTCAAAAGAGAAAGCTGTTATTTTAGATTGCTTGGTATATGTTTTTATATATAATCTATTTATTATACTTTATTTATTTATTTCTACTCTTCATTAGCTTGCTTACATATCCCGAAGTTTTTTTTCTAATGGTTTTGTCTTTTCCATTTATCAAACTTTGGCTCTCTATCCTGACTTCCAACTGCTCCCCTGTTGTGATTTATACAGGTTTGGAAATAATTACAGCTGTTTTGTTTAGCTGCTGCATCCATGCATGTAAGTCCCTAGATATGTCAAAGAACCCTTGTTTGTAGACTAGCCTAGAGAACTGATGTTAGCTCTCCCCTTCAGAAAATATAAAATCAGCTATGGTGCTCTTGGGTTTTTTAGTTTTGTCTTGCTAAGGAGCCCAAACCATGACAAATTTAAACTTTGTTTGTTTGTTTCCTAATTCCAGTTCAGGCTGGTAAAAGATGGTATATACAATAGTCTCTGTTCTTTACTAGGAGAACACTTGCTGCCTTTGCCTTCCTTTTGGATTTGCCCACGTAACAGTAAAGGTGTCTCCACGTCCCCTTTAATGCGAAGGAGCCTGGCTTTAGGTATGTTACACAAATGTAGATCAGCATTAACTACACGGTGGAGATTGCTTCCATGTTTAAATGAAATCTCTGTCTGGTAACATCTCAATATCTGAGGGCCTCCTGTTAACGTAGCTGTCACATTTCCCTGGACAGTGTGAAGACATTTTTATCTGGTTTTACAGTTCATAAAAAGAAAACGAAGAAATACATTTCCAAACCAGCAACTAATTTTGCTTGTTCCTATTTTGGGAAGCCCGATTTCAGGCGTTTGCCAAGCTGTCAGGCCAGCTTGCCTACGTTTGCAGGGGAGCTCGGTGGCGGTGCTGGGCGCTCATCCCATGCTCTTGACTTCCAGTGTCACAACTCTCCTGCAATATAAAGTGCTTTTCCTTTTTCCTGAACTGGTTGGATCTGTCTTGCTCTGTTCTCATTTTGAAGTTCAAGCTGAGTAAGTGTAGCTTGCGTCCTGGCTGCAGACCCTTAAAGCACTTCTTGAGCACTGCAGCCTGGCCGGTCGCAAGGGCTGCCCTTGGAAGAGAGCAGCTTGCTCACCTTGCAGCGCGGCTGGCGAGGTGCTATAGATGGCACGGAGCACGTCAGTGTCGTCAAGACCACTGCGATTAAATTGTTGTGGAGATAGGGAAAGCCATCTGCTATTTGTTCCCCCGCCTGCTCACTATTCAGAAAGCCAGTGCCAGACGTGGCTGCCAAGCCTGGCTGACTAGATGCCAGGCTGTCATGTGGAGCGGGCCTGGCTGCTGCTGAGACTGGGTCAGAGGTTTGGTGACCCATTTGCAGGTGACATCGTACGTACGTGTGGAAAAGGCTTGGCTGTCGGTTGATGGAGGGAAGTTGCGGCGAAGGGTGGGATGGTCGCTGGAGCACGCCTTTTACAGCTGGTGTCTTTGCACTGCTGGGTGGTGATCCTAGCTGAGCTGATAATATGTTCTCGCTCTCTTCAGATATATGGCTCTGAGAGCTGGTCTTGTGCCTGCTCCTTCCCTGGAGAGAGAGGGGTGTGTGGGACTTATCCCAGCATCACTGTAAGGTGATGACCTTAGGGAAAGAGAGGTGTGCGTGTGGGTCTTATCCCAGCATCGCTGGAAGGGGTGCTGCTGTGCCTATGGCTCTGCATTCCGTCTGTGCTGAAAGGGTTGGGGCAGGCTACGGGGGTGTTTGTGTGGGGCACAGGGATGGGGCATGTGAGCTGTGTGCAGTTCTGAGGACTTCCCAATGTGAATCTTCTGTGCAAGTGCCTGAAGTTCTTCGATATACTATCTAATATCCACTGGGAAACAATATCTAATTCCTTAAACAACAACAACAAAGTGTTGAAAGAATATTAGGATTGCTGAAATGCTAAGGTTAAGGATCCAAAGTTTAGGAAGTGCCGGAAGCAACATGTCCTAGGTGTCTGCTTTTTGCATTTTGTGGCCTAAAGTCTTTTTGTCATGATGATACAGTTTTTAAGGGCATGATCCTCTACTGCTTTTTCCTGTGTTGGCCTTATACAGCAATGGGTTAGCAAGCAGTTCTTTAATAGTATGTTTTACTAAAAAAGAACAGTATGTGAGACCCTAAGCTTTATTTACTGTACTTAACTAAATTCTTCTCTAAATGCAAAATCCTTATTTTCTCTCCCTCCTCACGTGCCCCCATGGTTTTTTCCTCTTGGGTTCTTCACAGTGAATAGTGCTGATCAGTATAATAGCTAAAGACTGTATTGGCAGTAATGTACCTTCACCTCATCTTTGGATGAGATTTGGTGGATTATGGGGATGGTATAATCTCTATTATGTAAATATGGGACTGAAACACCGGGAAAGTGAAAACTAACTTTGAGCATAAAATGTGAACCTGATTTTGGGGCATACACTGTGTAGTGGTTTATAGGTTCAGAGCTTCCACATCCTAATGCTATCTCTTTTTTATACCTGGGTGTTCATCCCAGTCCTGTTGTCATTGTTGGCTCCGCTCCTCAGACATTCTTCTTTGGAACCAGTTTCCATCTCCATGTTCTTCCATAGTCCGTGCTCTCGGCCCCACTTACAGGTTCCCTCCTTGAGCCTCGTTACATTCCCCTCTCGTTAGATTCCTCCTCCTGCTCATTCTGCTGTGGTCCAACTCAGCTTTTGAGTTAGACCCAGGTAGTGTTGTCATTCAGAGCACTGAACCGACAGGAATGTCACTGGCACTACTGGAAGGGGAGAGGTTTTTTATATACAACTACCCAAAATACCAGTTACAGAGAAGGGTGTTTCTTCTGGTCCCTCTGGGCTGGGGAGTGCTCGGTTCAGCTGTGGGTCTGGTACCTCAGCAGCACCATCGCTTGTGGGAGCAGTGAGGGGTAGCATTCAGGAGGGTGGGCTCAGCAGGTTTAGCTGCTGAATTTCAGTGTTCTTCTGGAGCATGTGTAAAATGAAGTGATTTTTAAATTGGCTGTGTTGTGCGTGTTTTCAGAGAAATATGTTAAACTTATTTCTGGCACAAACGTCACCATCTTGCCTAATTACTAGTTCCTTGTTCAAAGTTCTGGAGTGCCAGAGCTTGTTAAAGCAAAGGTCACTGGTGCTTTTGTACGTGGGTCAGTAATGATGTATTGTTCTACCTTGGTTCTGGCATTTTGGCTGAAACATTCCAAAATTTTCAGCCTGAGGTGGGCTCTGGCATTGTACGCTTCATACCAGACTATTAAGGTGTGACAAAATGATCAGCATCTGACAGCGAGGTATTAGAGAGGGAAATCTCAGTCAGCTTTAACAAAAGGATGATGATGTTTATAAAAATTATACCTGATATTTAATTATTCCCTAATGGGGTTTGGAGCTTCCTGTGAGCAACACGAGTGGCATAGGCACAGCGCTGCCTATCCCAGCGCTCCCAGTGTGTTTGAGCAGCACGTGCTCGTGGTGGGCTTACAGTGATGAATTCTCATTGATCTTTGCTAATGCAAGGTTAAAGCTTTGGTATTTGCTAGTGCTCTAATTTTTATACAGTATGCTAATTACTCTTTTGAATTAGAACTGCTTGTTCAGCACAGTGTAAGAGAGATTGGAATTGGCTTCGTGATGCTGTGTTGCAAATAGCGTCGAACCTTTTCCTGTTTATGTGGAAGTGCTGTTCTGGTTTTCTCAGGCCAAATTAGACATCACCACATTTTTATTCAGCTCACAATACATGTGCCTGCATGCATATGCATACACAGTTGTAATTTTTTATTGTTGTACTAGCAGTGATACTGTCCAGAGTAATTTTTTTTTTTTCCCCTCACATCATGGTGGAAATAGATGCAGCTGTCTGAAAATGAGAAAGAAAAGACAAAATAGAAACACAAATATTTTGCGTCGCTGCAGAGGGACTAAAAGGTAATTAGCCAAGGATAAATAAATCAGTTTCTTTTGAAAGACCCAAAATGGTGACCCAAAATGTTTTGAAAGGTTTTCTGTATGATGGCATTTCTATGTTCAAAGTTCCAGTCCAGGAATCCTCGGATGAAAGTGGTAACTGTTGGCAGGGGAGAGCAATGGAAAGTTACGCCTGCAATAGGAAATCATGTCACTTTTAGAAGTGAACGTTGCTATTTCAGTTTTTAATTCTGATAATTAGCAGTAGCAGCTCATCCTCAAATTGCTCTTCTAACATTAGGTGGTCCAGAATTGCACGAGATAACTTAATATGGCATTTTATCCTGAGTCTGTAATTGGAAAAAGATAGGAACAGCTAACTGCTATTAATTGCACAAGCTATTTACAGCAAAGAAAATTTTGTTTCTCATTTATATACATGTAGAACAGTGCTAGTGCTGCTGCAAAGCAATGCATTTCAAAGGTTTTGTTTTAATACTGTGTATCAAACTCTGATTTCTGTTACTGGAAGTCTCTATCAGCCTATATATTTCACGTGTATTTAGCCAGAGCACCTCTCTTGCTTCCCAGCTTGTTGTTAACATATTCCCCAGCGGCTGCCTTTCTTGTGTGTCTTTGTACGTTCTCCTCGCCTCTCAGGTGGATATGGCAGACTCCTTGGGTGCAGTCTCTAGTATCTCACTGCGTTCTTGCCAGCCTTTCTGGTGGCCACCGATCGGTGGAAGATGCTTCTGTGTTTCCTGTCTTATGTTACGCCAGGTCTCTACCTGCGCTCTGCAGACGAAATCGGGATACCTTAAGAGTATTACTGAGAATGCAGTGGGTAGCAAAGGAACTTACTGAGATGTCCTGGTGCTGCCGTTTACACATGTTATACCCTAGGGTGAAAAAATGCACTGTGGTTTGCATTTTGTGTTGAAATCACTGTTAATGCAGGCTAGGTTAATGCAAATTGCAAATGTAAGCACCTGTTTGCATAATTCAAAGTGATAACACATTCGTGTTTGTGAGAGATGTGGGAGAAGAACTGAAAAAAAAGATCACAGTTAAACGTGCTACAGTTTGCTTCCTAAAATTTGTTCTACTGGTACCTTCTGCTGGACCTCCTGCCTCAGCATTTCCTTGTGAGGGACCAGGTTACTGTATATAGCTGATTTCCACTTTAGGTTCTTCTGGTGGATCCTAATGGATATTTTATTATTATTATTATTATTATTATTATTATTATTATTATTATTATTATTATTATTATTATTATTTTACCTTTTATTTTACCTTTTATTTTATTCAGGAATCATTGGGGTAATTCAGATTGGAAGTGCCTTCAAGAGGTCTCCAGTCTAACCTTCTACTCAAAAGCAGGGTCAGCTATGAGATCAGACCACGTTGCTCAAGGCTTTATCCGGCTGGGTCTTGAAGCCGTCCAAGGACAGAGGCTGCACAACCTCTTTGTGCAACCTGTGCCACCGCCTGACTGTCCTTGCAGTGAAAGGTTCTCCTTGTACCCAGTCTGAAGCTCTTGTTGCAATCTGTTGTCCCTTGTCCTCCCATTGTGTACTGCTGTGTAAGGCGTGGTTCTGTCTTCTCGATAACCTCCCTATAGGTAGCAGGGGCTGCTGCTACGTGCCCCCAAAGCCATCTCTTCTGCAGGCTGGACGAGCCCCGTTCCTCAGCCTCTCTTCCCAGGGTAAGTGCTCCAGGCCCGACCGTCCTGCTGACCTTCGCTGAACTCACTCGGGTTTGTACAGTGAAAGTGGAATAGAGTAGTTTCTTCTCAATTAAAAATAACATTGTTTCCCTTCTTAGGAATGCAGTTGTCCTCTCCTCTCCTCTACTTGACTGGCTCATTAAACAGCTCCTTGCCACGAGTCTGCCACTGGGGGTGTTTGTCTGAAGTCCTTCTATTGACAAATGGACTTGTATGGCTCCATACTGGATCGTGTTTGGGAGTAGGTGTAGTATATGCTCTTTTGGAGGGTGACAAGGTTGAATAGATGGATGCCCAGTGATATTTTCCTAAACGAACTCTTAACAGTGAGATAAGGAGATGCAGAGCTGGTTATGACTAAGGTCAGGACTTAACTCAGTTCTTCAGGAAGCCAGAGTTGCAAAGCCTTGAGGTATACTTGAAGGGGGAACAAATGTTACACGTGTATTGGAACTTCATTGTCGATCGCTATCTGAAAAGGTTTATAATTTGCCAGTTATTTTCCAGATGATCTTTTTTAATGTGCTGCGGTAGCAGATGTGTTTGTTGTATCCAACTCTTTAAAGTCGTTTGAGGAAGTTAAACAGATGGATGCATTTTGAAATTCAGCAGCATCTCTTTCAGCATCTGTAACGTCGCCATTTCATGTGCCAACCGGGACAGAAGGAAACAGAGCATCTGATAAGTACTTTGCCTATGACGAGCTGACCCATTTGCCAACAGCCAATAATATACTAATGTTGTGACAGGAATGATTGACTACTGCTGCTTTTACAGCAGAGCTATTTGAGTTTCCAGACAGATCTCCTTTTTTTTTTTTTTTTTTTTTTAATTAATCTTGGACTAGCTTGAATACAGGTTGTTTTACTGCTGTAATAAACAAAGCTTATGTTAATTCTCACACAGGAGGTGACTGTGTCTCAGAATGCAGAAAATCATACCATCAGTTGAATTCCATCTATCTTAAAAAAAGGTTGTATATTACAATGATCTTACTATTAAAATAGCAAGAGGAAATATGAAATACAGAAAAATTATCTCTCAGTGCTATCCTTTCTGTTTGTTGGTTGCTTCGCAATGATAAACATCAGCCAGATCTTCCTTGGGGGTGGTACAGCGTATTAGAGCTGTGTGGTGTTTTGACACTGACACCTTCCCACAATATTCCAAACACTGAAGAGCAGCATTATTAAAAATCATATGATGGGGTGTGTAAGGCAAATGCAATGCTGTCAGGTCTTTATACTGTAGCTTTAAACAGCGTGAGTTCAATAAAGTGTCATGGATAAAATTCAAGGTGGCAGGAAAACTTGGGATGGAATAATAAATATCCTGTCACCTTAAAAAAAGTAAAATGGATTAAATGTTGAAATATCAAAGCTCTTTAAGGCAACAAACATGTCATTAACCATTACACTGGGCACCTCCTTTGTTTTGGTATGAAACAAAATATTAGGACAACATTCAGTTACTTTTTTGTGTCATTTTTGGGTGTTGGTTATTAAAAAAGCTTGAAAAATCAGTATTAAAACAGTGGGAGGGTTAGTTATCAGTTTGCTAATGGGAGAATGAGAGAACAAAGGAAATATAAGGAAATTTGAGAAGGGGACCTTGATGCTGCCATGCATGAGGCTCCATGGTGGCCCTGCAGCACTTTAGTTTTGAGTATTCTGTGTTAGATTAACAGAGGGATTAAAGAATAACTGTTTCCTGTACATTTCCTTGCAAAGTGATCTTTGAAGCGTTCTGGTTTAAAACTGAGCGTGATGTTTGGCAGGTGCAAGTAAACCTCTCCCTCAAAGATACACATGATTTTTAAATATAAAATGAATCATACTTTCTGGTTTTTTTCCACAGTTTATGGGGTAAACCTCATCGAATTGCCTTGTGATAGATCGTCGCATTGGAGATGGAGGTGGCAGACTGGGTTTTTTGGATGTTGACTCTCAGGAATGGTCATGGCTGTTGGGCTGAAGGCTGACCTGAGTTCTGTCTGTGTAAATCTGAAGAAGTTTCGCTGAAATTTTTGACTTAAGAATTTCAGTGGGACCACTAGCGTACCCCAAATTTTAGCTTCTAAGGATGCGCTTTTGTTTTCCATAAGCATCAAATCAGGACTAATCTTTCTTTAAAGGAGCTGTGGAGGTAGGCAACATTAATATCGGGGCGTTGTGTTAAGCACTTTCTGTGTTTCCTTTTATATCGTTGGGAACAGTCTGGGTTTATATGTATTTTTCTTTTCCGGTAACACCTTCGGAAATAGCTGGTGTTTGTAACGCTGCAATTAATCATTGTGACATTATATGGTGCATTGCAGGTGACCTCCAGCAGCAAACCGCTCCCGAATGGTTGCCCTGTGGGAACGCTCTCTTTTTTTGGCTTCTAGGGAAGAGCAGCCGTCTGTAGACTTTGGTTGTGAAGTCTACTTGGCAAAGCCTGTGAGTGTGGGACGATCTTCGTTGTTCTCTGATATCTAGCTGGCGGTTGGTGAGCACCACAAGCACTACTTCCGTGGCTCCAGAACTGCACTGTGCATCATCAAGTGAACTGGATGCGTAGGCTCAGTAAACAAGAGGATTTTTTTTTAATACAAATTGATTGGTAATGTGTACTGATGGGAAGGGAGATAATGTGAGTATAGGATAGGATTGGAATAGTTACCTAAAGAAGATTTTGATAAATACTTCTAACTTGGAAGTCAAATTCTCATGTTGGCTGTAGAGAAACTATGTGGATTTAGAGCAGGTGAAAATCTGACTCTCACCATTTAGTTTGAATAGTGATACTTTGCTCTTTGCAAAACAGCTGAAGTTGCTTAATGATAATCTGGCCAATTTGTGTTTGTTCAAAACTGCTGATGTGGGAGAGATTGATGGCTGCTGAGGCTGGGTTGGAATGCTTAAGCAGACCCAGTCGAAAAAAAGGCTTTGAAATACAGCCTTTTCTTCCGATCCGCTTCTCAGATGGTTTCTACCTTTAGGCTCTGACAACTCTTTCAGATGATGGAGCAGGTGTATTTGAAATGTGCCGGTAAGGGACAGCAAGGTTACAGAAGGTGACTACCTGATGATGTGAGATTGTTAGCTTGTAAGTAAGATTTTTTTTTTTTTTTTCCCCTGCTATTTCTTGAGAAGGTAGGTAGAAGAGCAGCACAGGGAAGAGAGACTTTTTTTACGTCCTGTTCTTCGTATTTCATCTTAACTTTTGATGGTTCTTAAAGTCAAGAGTAGTTTGAGGTATTTGGATCATTGTCACCTTCCTTCTGTGATATTCTCATTAGTCACAGATGTTTTATTTGCTTTTCCAAGTACATGAAGCCACAGGCAATGTCAAATCAGGCATAAAATAATACAGGAGCTAGTATTATTAACCTTGTGGAAACAAAGGATGCGTGAATAGATTAAGAATACCCAGATGTATATCTCTGTTGGGAAGACGTGATTTGCAAGGATCTTTCTAAAATGGTATTTAAATATTTATTCCAGGTGCTGTTAGTGGCGTGGAAAGATGATGGCTCTTCTTACGGTCATAGACGTTAAGAGATCCGTAAGTCGAGGTGAGCTATAGGCTGGCATGACAAAGCTAGTCTGTTAGGATTGTAAAGATTATTCAGGCATGTATGTTTTACACAGTGGTCCCTGCTGTGACTACAGTATAGACATACAATACGCATCTAAATCTTACAACACTGCATAAAGCATTAATTGAAATAAGCTCTTGCATTCCTCATCCCTTTCACTCCTGTTCCTGATGAGTTTAGGTGTCAGGAATGAACTTCACATGCAAAGTCAGAGAGATGGACCTTTTCAAAGCCAGTCACAGAACCCCTGTCAGTATGTCTGTCTCCAGCCAGCTGAGCCCAATTTTTATGAGATTCTGAGAAACTGATATGGCTGCAGATCCAAAAGCGATGGAAACATAATGAAATCAAAGATGTGGATGTTGATCAAAATGCGTTTGCTATGACAATAGAAACTTATGTAGCTTTTGAGGGAAGCACTACCAGAGTTAGGTTTATGTAAAATGGCCATGTAGTACAATGATAAATGCATCATGAAATAAAAAAAATACCACTCTGGAACGAGGTGGGAAAAGTATTTCAATGCAGTCGTGATGCCAGCTCCTACTGTTCGTGCTTACATTACAAAACCATGAAGTGTTCTGGTTACAGAAACAGGATTAAATAATGAACATTGTTCAGAAGATGCTCATTTAAAATGCTGCCTTTTTGTGTCACCATGCAAAAGTGTCTGCCTGTATCACTAGTGTGGCTAGTGAAACTTTCTATGTATCTTCTGAAAATAAGTCTAACGGATGTTCTTGTCCAGGTGGAACTTAGCTTGTGTATTTGTTAAACACGACACTGTTACAAAATGAAGTGGAATTAAACCCAGTGTGAATTAGAAACGTGTCAGGGGATTATAAAAGGAGTTTTAGGTCAGAATTAGTGTAATGCAGACAAAATTTCTGTGAAAAGAACTGGGAACAGAACCAAGGTTTCCTCCTTTTCTCTCTGCTCTATATAAAAAACTCACATGTACAGATTATAATTGCTGTGGTGAGAGGATGCCAAATTATATAATGCTTCTACCCACATTCCTCTCCTCTAACCTCTTTTCTAACCTCTACCGTTCCTCTTGTGGGAACACAACAGAAAAATTAGGACCTTGATCTCATTTACACCTTTACGGGTTCTTTCATGAAATGGTAACGTAAATCTGTAGATGGGATCAGGCTTTTACATATGCGATACTCTAATCAGGGACAAAAGGTGGATGTGAATGTGCAAAATGCCTGCGGTACCAAAAACAGGTCCGTATTTATTCCTCTCATAACTTCACTTAAGTTGATGGAGTTGTGCCAAGGCTGAATATGCCCACAGTCTATAGGACAGCTGGCCGCCTGGCAGTAGTAAAGTGTGACGAGAATGGTTTTGTGAGAACAGTTAAGCCTTCTGATATTGACAGTACATGGTGACATTTTAGGAATCTTCACCTCGGCTTAAAATGATTTTCCGGGAGATTCTAGGTACAGCTTTGATGCCTAAAAGACAAGGATAGCATTGATCAAGGTATTTTTAAGCCTTTAGTTCCATCAGCAGTTCTGAAGCACCAGACCAATTAACGAGGTGTTCTAATTGATTTAATAATTCTACATAGGTTTTCCACTTACACTAATGTAACGTTTGGCTGCACTGAGGATGGATATTAACCACAAGTTGAAAGGAAGGTCTGATTCTCTGAGCCTTTGCTACATTTCATAAAGCTTTTAATTTTACTTGCAGTACCGACGTGCGATCCATATAGGCATTTTCTTTCCGCTTGGGTCTAGAGACCTTGTTCAGTTGTTAATTGATAGTGTGTGAGCAAAGAAGGGCTCTTCAATAGTTTTACTGTTCCAGAAACACTCATCTCCTTCATGAAGATGATCTGTTCAAGAGCATTCAACCCTGGGTTTTGTTCTGTTTACTGGCTTTGTTTTGGGCAGCGTGCTGACTTGCCTGCAAGCTCTTGAACTACAGAGTATTCAAGTAGTTTCCACTGGTGTGTTAAGGTCTCCAGGTCGCATGAGTCTGCTCACTAAAATTTTGAGAATATTCAGCCAGTTCTCAACACCAGAGTCTTGGCACTTGAGATGACGCTACGTGGTGCTGAGTAGCCACAGCTTGTATCCTGAGCAATGGCCTCCCCCGAGCTTAAAAATCAGTCCAATAAGCCAAGTCACTAGTTTTTTTTTTTGTTTTTTTTTCCCCCCTTTTCCTAACAGGGAAGTAAAGTGCTTGTTTACAGCATTTTTCCCTCCATATTCCCCCATTTGGGGAGTGGGTGGATGCTCGCTGGTTTACAGGGAGATAAGGGGGGATATTGTGATTATTCAGGGAAAGATACTCACGAAACTTAAAGCTGCAAGGGGATGTTCCCCTAGTTAGTGGCTCATCCGACATTTGTGGCAGGAAGGAATGAAGCTCTTGCTTTTTGTTTAGATAATTTGCCTGCTTTTTAATATTGCTTACTCATCTTATAGCTTAGATACAGAAATTTGGGTGATTCGAAACAGGGGAAGGGAAAACTGGTTGAGCTTTTCAAAGAAGATAAGGAAGATATGTTCCCAGATCCCATGGACTGTCCATGAGAAGTAGTTTCTTTTAAAAATCCTAGCCTTAAAAGCAGGTAAAATCAATTAATTTTTTGTTGCCCATCTTTACAGATAGAGGCTGTAATGTGATGTGTTAACAATTTATGACCTCATGGTATGGCGGCACTAGCACTGGGTACAGTACGTTGCATTTCAGCGGCATTATACTGTAGTGTTTGGATATACAAAGCAATATATGCATAACAAAACCCCCAGATATTAGATGACAATGGATTATTAATGCAAACTTTTCTCTTAAATAGCTGTTTTTTACTAAATCCATAAGAGAAGCAGTAATTCTAGGCCACTCGTCAAATGTGTTACCAGGAATTCACATTCAGCTTTGGTAAAGAAGGGGTCCATGTTGCTGATTTGGCAAAATAACTGCCAGGAGTGTAGACTGAGTGTATTCAGAAGACAGCATCTTCACTTCAGTAGGCAGGACTGCACACCACGAAATAAAATAGTTTCCTCTAGCTGTAGAATGTTTAAGCCGCCATCATCAAAGGATCAGATTCAATAACTGTTAAAGGAGCAATGAAAGGAATCCTTTTCTTTTGCTCAAATTCACTTTGTGTCTGTTTTGGTGTCCTGTAACCCAGCCAGTTTTCCAAGATGAAAACGGAACAACAAAAACTGGCAAGTTCCGTGCATCTGGGATTGGTGGCCTGAACCTCATAAAATGTGTAAGTGAAGAACAGAACATAAAGCTGTCAATTAGATCTTCTAATAGCTTTTAAACATTACTATATTTTATTACAGACCTAAAATTAGCCTTGTTTTCAGACTTGGACCTTCTTCAAGTTTTTCGTACTTCAGCCCAACCTTCTTTTAGCTAGCAAGGCTGAGTTTTCAGCACTGAACAATGGAAATGGTATCGGAGCATTTGACACATTTCTGCTCCCATAACTACCAGTCCTTTCATATGGTAAATCTGACTTTCTTCAGCCCGTTGTTGGGCTTTGAAATTTTCTTTAAGCTGACACTGTGCTTGGTGTTATGACAGGGGAGTAAACATTAGAAGACCCGACTCAGTGAGATGGATGAACAGAGATGCGCAGTTTCCAATCTGAGATTAGTGGATAGATACTAGGGTGAAAGCAGTTACTCATGAAAACAACAACAACAACAAATTACCCTCTTCGAGTTAATACAAAGCAGCCTGCAGAGCTGGTATATGTGAGAGCAGATGTGCTGAAAAGTCCCAGCAACAACCAAAACTCTAGTTAACACGTGAGCTTCATGTGTACTGTGGGAACTTGAACTCCGCAATCAGGGGGCCGTGCTAAGCGAGAGAGATGGCAGACTGCAGTGACAGTGTGCCCAGGCTTTGCTTTTGGTTTTAAATAATGTAGTTAATGTGAGAGACCTCAAAAAAAAAAAACAAAAAACCAAACAAACAAACCCAAAACAGCAACAACAACAAAACTCCCCACATAGTACAGCTAATGTCTTCTGAAAGTGTGTTCTGTTAATGGAGACAAACATGGCCATGTTGAGGAAGAGTAGTACTTTAAAATGATGACATCCACGGAAGGATCCAGCATGCAGGTCTCATCTGATTTCCATTTCCATTTCCTAAAATGCTATCCTAATCCTGCTGCTTGACACCTACAATCCCGAAATGCCTAATTTTTCTATCTGAAAGAGTCTCGGACGTAAAAACCTGGGTTTTGCACATTTAAAACTTTCCCAGAAATCAGGATGTCAAATAGGCAGGACCCAGCTCCCCTTGAAATGAGTCGCAGAGCGTGCTTCAGCCTTCCTTCTAGATGGGGCAGGGTGGCGGGGCTGTGCTTCCTCTGTCCTGCCGGGTAGCTCCGTGCGTTGGACGCTCACCCAGCGTGTATTTCGGGTATTTCAAGGGGTAGGTCCATTGCTTCTCTCTGCTTGCTGGGATTGCTCTTGTCCCTGCCATCCAGGCAGTGGTGTAGGGATTCGGTCTTCAGGCATCGGGCGAGGTGAGAGAATAAGGAGCTGGAGGAAGTGCCCCTACTCGGGAAATAATGCGATTACCTGGGGCTGTGATGAGGACGTGATTTAAATGCGCCGTTCTCTTCCATGTCTTGCGTTGGCTTTGTGAGTATTATTCTGAGGCACCCTCCCCGCTCTGTATATGATGTAAGAAGCCTATGTGGTAGCTCAAAGCCTTTGGCTGTCATTATAGGCTACCTGACAATCGGGCGCTGTGGCACTGTATATCCCGATGCTAAGACCCCCTTACGAGTCCGAAGGCATCTCTCGGTGCCTCGACTTTCCAGGCTGCCCCTCCGCCGCTCTGCAGGACGGTGCCCTGTGGGCAGAGAGAGGGACATGTGCAGCTCTGAAATGTGTAACGCTTCGCAAGAAGGAGGCATCTGGGGGCTGTAACGGATCACGGCGTCTGCAGAGCAGCATGAGGAGGAACCTGTGACACTGAACGAAAGGCTCCTAAAAGCAAAGAGCCAAGGGTTGCTATAATAGGGCTGGATTACTCACTGCGCTTATTCAAATTCCTGTTGATGCTGGCAGCGGGAGTTTTCCCGAATTGCAACGCACAGTGAGTCATCTCCAGGTGTTTATTTGAAAGCGCTTTTCCTTTTTTTTTTTTTTTTTAAGGAGAAAATAATTTATGCTAGCTGTGATTCTGTTGTTTTGTGCAACCGTTAGGTGATTCCCCCCACCGTGTTTTCCCGTAAAGAGATTTTCATTGCTGGATATCTCAGCTGAAGTTGGCAATAATCAAGAGATCTGAACTTCCTGCTCATAGATGTGACCTTCCCCACCCTTTGTCAACTCAGTGCTGGCAAGGGAGGACACTAAAGAAGGAAATTCTGGATCTTTTAACTTGGATAAGAACAAACTCGTACTTTGAGTTGAACTAAACCACTGGAAGAGAGAGAAACAGAGTTGAAGCGTACCTGCTTATTAGATAATCAAATGTTGGTTATTTTGTTGTAACTTAATAGTATACCTGTTGGTTTTCCCTCATCAGGTTTCCCAGTGTTACTGTAGCCAGCTTCCTTAAGCCAGTCTTAATCTTCCGCAGTGTATGAGCTGAGAGCAGAATCTGGAATGAGGGGCAGGTTTTCAGATTATTTCTGCAACACTCTACCATGCTGAAATAGGAGCGAGGTAACATGGTAACTGCCACCACGGTGTGCTGGTTTTGGCTGGGATAGAGTTAAATTTTCTTCACAGTAGCTAGCATGGGGCCATGTTTTGGATTTGTGCTGAAAACAGTGTTGATAATGCAGAGATTTTTTTTGTTACTGCTGAGCAGTGCTTACACAGAGCCAAGGCCTTTTCTGCTCCTCACAGCACCCTACCAGTGAGGAGGCTGGGGGTGCACAAGAAGCTGGGAGGGGATACAGCCGGGACAGCTGACCCCAAGTGACCAGAGGTATATTCCTTACCATATGATATGCTCAGCATATAAAGCAGGGGGAGGAAGAAGGAAGGGGGGGACGACACATTTGGAGTGACGGCGTTTTGTCTTCCCAAGTAACCGTTACTCGTGATGCAGCCCTGTTTTCCTGGAGATAGCTGAACACCTGCCTGCCCATGGGAAGTGGTGAATGAATTCCTTGTTTTGCTTTGCTTGTGCTTGCAGTTTTTGCTTTACCTATTAAACTGTCTTTATCTCAGCCCACGAGATTGTACTTACTTGTACCCATCTGGTTCTCTCCCCCGTCTCACCAGGTGGGAGTGAGTGAGCAGCTGTGTGGTGCTTAGTTGCTGGCTGGGGTTAAACCATGACACATGGAAATCCTGTTGTATGGCCTGATGGGACCTATGGAGTCCTGCTGAGGCAGTGGTAGCCTAAATATTCTAGTAAGTTCAGTGTGGTAACATAGTGCTGTGCAGTGGTGTGGGAGGTGAAGCTCAACATGGACGATGTGGACAATGAGCTGAGTGGACAGTGACGAGACAGAAAGTAACAGAAGCCTTGGGGTAGAAATCCTGTTTTCCATTTACTGGTTATAATATCAGAGCTCTAGTTTGAAGAGTGTTGTCCCATTTGCTGTCAACAGTAAAGTAGGGAGAATGTATCGATGTGCATTTATGAGTTTCTTTGCCATCTGTGTTTCCATCAATGTAAACATCCCATATAGATATACAGCATTTCTAGGACATTGAAGCTAAACAGCATGAAATTGGGGTAGAGTGGGTTAGTGTAATCTGTTACAGTAGCTTGCAATAGGAAAATAGAGCGAGTTTGTCACCACTAGAAATAGTCCTAATGTAAATTAAATTTTTAATTCAAGATCCCACCTCTGAGGCTTTTTTCTTGGCAGTAGCATCTTTTCAGTCTTGACCAATAGCTGATTTTATAGTTTAAGAGGGAAGATCCGAGATGATGGAGGAGAAAGAGGAGCAAACCTGGAAATAAGTAAGACTGACTTATTCTGAGCATTTCCTAAAAGATCACCTACTGAAGTGTACATCAGTCTGTTGGTAAAGAAGAGATTCTTCTGCTCTCCCCCCACCCTTGTTTTCACTCTCCCTTTTTCCCTGACCAAGAGGAGTGCCCATTCATCTTCTAAAATGGAATGGGCAAATGTCATTGAATCAAACAGGCGTTATACAGCTAAGGTGCCTGCAAGCACTGGAATTTGCAGTTAAAAGGAAAATTTCAAAGCATAAGCAGTAAACAAATGTCATACTTTGTATGCATAGTGTGGTTTTCTTTTTTAAAAGCTGTTGTAGAATTAGTCTAATGCCTACAAATATGCTAATATTGCCATCTTTATTAAGACGTTCTGTGTGTTTTCAAGTCAGTAAATACCAAACTGGCAGTCATTTTTGGGAAAATATTTTACAAAACTTTATGCTGCTTGTGTCTCTTAGCATCTTATTACATTCCCTTATTTTCTTAATCTTACTGTCAACTTTATTTCATTGTTGTCCTAAAAAAGAGAATGCCGGTTAGAGTTTTGGTGTGTATCCCCAGAGAACTAATGCATCTTTCAAGGTTTTATTTGGGATGCAAGCCTCTTGTTCTACTTGAGGCTTTATTCAGACGTTTCTTTTAAAAGTAGCTGTCTTTGTGTTTCTGGTATCTTCTCTAGAATGAATATGTCTTTAAATGAAGTTACTTGGAGTCATAGTTCTGCTACAGAAAGCTTGTAAAAAGTTGTTTGAGTTTCAAGCAAGCTGTGTTCTCATTAGAAATATGTGTCCGAGATTTGAAGGGCATGCAGATTTCATAATTGAGCTCAGAGTTGAACATACCTGCTGAAACCGTTGTGCAACTTTCACTGTGAATGAGTTCATTTATCGGTGTATTTGACAGCACGTCACATGCAAGCGTTCGAATGGGCCATGCAGTCTTTAGATTGCACCAGAGATTTAGCAATGCAGAGAAAGCTGATAGGCTTCCATTTGAAATGGTAGTGACCTTAGTGATTGCTGCTGCTTACTGATAAAAAGGTGAAAAATAAGCCTAATTTCTCTGGTAATACGGCAGAAATTCACAGAACCAAATAATACCAGTAGCCTTGCGTACTGCATTATTGAATGGCAACGAGTCATTTGTGTCTTAATATGACTTAACTTAAAAACAAGTTCTACTGTGTCAGAATTCAAGACAAAGAAGGTTGGAGTAGCTATTTTATAATTTGCAAGTCTGCGGTAATGGGATGTCCTATCCTGTGGAGTTTTTCTACTGTTACACACTGAGGTTGTCAGTGCACTTTAATTTTCACAATAGCAGCTGAAATAAACTACCACTGGAGATCACGTGGTGCTGCTCTTCTGTGGAGAAGCACTAATGTAAACTGTGGGCAGTCTTGACTTGACAGCTGTGCTGACAAACCAAAAAAAGATGCTTTTTGCACTAGACAGATGTCTAAGTGTTGGAAATTTTCCAGCGAGAAGCAGAAAAGCTTTATTCTTCCAGTATTTTCATGTCACATGAAGTATGGTTTAAACGAAAGGAATGTTTTCTGATGGGGAATGTTATTGCAGAGCTTTTTAGCATGCAGAGGATTAGCTTGCTAATCACCTCTCTGAGTAACTAGATTCTACCAGTTGTACAGGAAAATTCTTGATGTTGTGAACAGTGAGGCATAATCATTAAAGGAAACTAGTTATTATTTTAACTTCATTTGATATATTTGCATGGCGCAACTAGTGCCAGAATGTCTCCTGCATTTGCATGTATGTTGTTACAGTATTTATCAAATATAGACATGGCATTCATCAATAATTTTTGAGACACACATTGTCAAGGATCTCATCCAAATGAAAAACAATATGAGGAGAAGATTATATTAAAAAATACGCAATATAGAAGACAGCTCTTTATAGCGTAAGGTATACCTGGTATACACTGTGGAGTTTTGTCGTGGAAATTTTAGTCATCAGCATCAGTAATTCAGGAAATGCTGAAACTTACAGGCAAATTCTTCTCTTGACATAGAACTGTAAAGTTGGCTTTACAAACCCTTTTCCCGTTTTAAGGAAACGAATAGCTTTCTTCCCCCTCTCCCCGGGTTCCATAGCATCTTCAGTCTTCTGTATTTGAATTCTTCGTAACCCCTTCACTCTGTTAAAATTCACTTGGATGGTGAAGAGGGTGTTTCTTGTAGCAGGCAGGAAGAAGGGATGAACGTACAATCCTGTGCTCTTTTAGAGTTAGAGAACGTGATCAAGGATGGCCTATGCCTTGTACTACACTGTTGTATAGCACTGTAAGTCATGCTTTGTGAGGCAGTTGCAGCATTAGGAATATTTTATGCTAAAAAGCAGGTAGTTGTGTACACCTAGTCAACTATGCGAATGTAAAGATGGACTAAGGGTTATGGCTGATGATATTCCACGTGTTCATACTTGTTGCTTTATCGAGTATTTGATAATGATGGGCATAGATTTTGTTTGAAGTTCTTGAAGAGGTTCATGCTTTTAGAATGATTTCACTTTTGATCCCTGTGGTTATGCACCTCATCTTAACTGAAGCTTCATTGGCAAACTGCTTCCCCCCCAAACTTAAGGATAACCATGAAGAATGTAGTACAGGTTAAACGTGCCTAAATTTCATGCCACATTTCACTACGCTGGATGAAAGGTTTGTTTTCTCCTTTTTAGGTACTCTTCCAGTCATCAAGATGGAAAGCTCAGATTCTAGTGATAAAGGAAATATTGATCAGTCAGAAGCACAACGTCAGAGTCAGCTAGATCGATTAGATCGAGAAGAAGCTTTCTATCAGTTTGTAAACAACCTGAGCGAAGAGGACTACAGGCTTATGAGAGATAACAATTTGCTAGGAACACCAGGTAGGTAATGCTTGGGTATGTACATCTTACTAGAATTGCTTGTAGGCGATTTGTGTCATTTTCTGTTCTCCTGAAACTGTTTCATCCATTTAGTTTGTGTGCTGCGGTTGTGTTCCGTGGTAGGAAGTAGCTTCTTGCTAATTTGTGCATACTCAAATTTGAGTGGTCTCCTGACTAGTGCAGAGGTAGTTAGGATGACGTGGATTCATCAGGTACAAAAGTCTAGTGTTTGCACAACTTGGTGGGAACACCCAGAGTTGACCCTGTTCCAGTTACGGACCCTTAGACATTTTTGATCAAAAAGTAATCTCCCTTAACCACCTGTGTGAAAATTTTATGCTGGTGAGGTTGAGAGTTTGTAACTAGGGTAAGTAGTCTGGTACAAGATTCTGCATGGGCGTTTTTATATCAGTTTTCAATTGACTTACTACTTTAAATTGACTTTTTATAGGATGATACCTAATTCACACCAGTTCTAATTTAAAACCTGACTTCAGCTAATTTAAACCGTTTTTCATGCTTGTGAAGGTGTTATCTTAAATATGTTACTCTGGACAGCCATTTAATTGGTATAGGATGATGAAAATTGCTCATAAGTTGTAGAGGTTACAGAACCAGAAGGCTCATTTGCCTTGAAGAGGTTGAAACTGTTGGATCTTTCAGCTTCAGCAAAACTTACAATGGTGCTGAAGTGTCTGAACTTCCCCTTAGCATCCTGTTTGGCAGTCTCATTATGGCAGGATTTAATTAGAAGAAGAGACAAGCAGTGGCTTGTACCTTCTTTAGAAGCTTTTGATAATGCTTGCCATACATATGATTTGGAAATATTTTTGGAAAATTTTGCTTATTTTCTAAGGTGAAATTACTGAAGAAGAGTTGCTGAGAAGGCTACACCAAGTTAAAGAAGGTCCGCCACAGCAAAACAGTGATGAGAATAGAGGTATATACAGTATTTGTGAAAACTCTTAACTTTAGCACCCCATACGGACCTTAACTTGAGTGCAGGAGTGGAACAGTTAAGCCTAGGCAGGTGCAAGGTGAGCTTTGTTTCAAAACTAAGTGAACGTTTTATCTGATATCTGCGGCAGAGGTCAGTTTGGGACAGATTTTGCTCTTAATGCATTTATTTACATCAATATAAAGTTTCATTTAGGTTTCTTTCTCTCTTTTTTAATTTAAGATTGCCTTCCTGTCTGCTCCCTTCTGGGATGCTTTTTGGCAATCCCTCTTTTTTTATTCACTGTTCTTCCCTTCCGAAGGTACTGCGTTGCTTTCATTATCACCTGATGGAGGACACTTGGAGCTTAGCACTGTTGTTCATTCTTGAGTGAGACAGATTTGCTATAACGCTATTCTTCAAGTGAAGGGTCAGGACAAACTCAGTTCTCTATTTAGCAGTCAGTAGGTCACTTAATTGTCTGGAAAGGAAAACAAGGAATATTGATGGGTTATGACACCTGAAATGTGACTTTCCGTTTACTTACAATAAACAATTGTGTTATTTTGATGCCTTGTTTGCTATGTGATGGCTGCAGCCTATCTGTACATACTAGAAAAATGTCCACTCCTGCTCCCTTAAAAGAGCTCTGGTAGATGAGAATTGTGATGCTACGTGTGCAACCACAATAGCACTTTATAGGATTAAGCACTTCTAAATTGTCACTTGTTAAACTAAGCAGTTATGTTCTTGGAAAAGATCACTCCAAAATTAGCTCAGTACTCTAATTTTGGTAGTTCCCTGTCTTTTTCGCAGGTGCGGAGTCCGCAGAAGATGTTTCAAATGGAGATTCTATAATAGACTGGCTTAATTCAGTCCGACAGACTGGAAATACGACACGAAGTGGGCAACGAGGAAACCAGTCTTGGAGAGCAGTGAGCCGGACTAACCCGAATAGTGGTGACTTCAGATTCAGTTTGGAAATAAATGTCAACCGTAATAATGGGAACACAAATCCAGAAGCTGAGAACGAGCCATCTGTAGAGCCTTCCAGCGGGGAGGATTTGGAAAACAGCCAAAGTGACTCTGAAATTCCAAGGCCTGAATCACCATCTGTAAGGCAGCCTGGATCAGAAAGGAGCGCTTCCGAGGACCTAACAGCTGAGGAAGCTTCCCCTCCTAGAGGGCAGAGGAGAGCGAGAAGTAGGAGTCCAGAACAGCGGAGAACACGGGCTAGGACTGATAGAAGTAGGTCACCTATTAATCCCGTGAGTGAGACTCCTCGCAGGTCTCATCACAATACATCATCTCAAACACTTGACCACTCCTCAGTGAACGAAGCTGAAGGAAGCTCTAGAACTAGGCAGCACGTGACATTAAGGCAGCATACAGTGGGGACTGAGATGCCAAGTGAAAATGCAGTTCTGTTTTCAACCCCTGAAACAAGACCTGTTCCTCAAGCAGCAGGTTCTTCAGAAACTAATGGCACCAGTGAGTCCGCAACTCCTGGGCAGAGGCCTCCTACCATAGTACTTGATCTTCAGGTGAGAAGAGTTCGTCCAGGGGAATATCGGCAAAGAGACAGCATAGCCAACAGAACTCGGTCCAGGTCCCAGACACCTAACAACACAGTCACTTACGAAAGTGAACGGGGAGGGTTTAGGCGCACGTTTTCACGTTCAGAACGGGCTGGAGTGAGAACTTACGTCAGTACCATTAGGATTCCTATCCGTAGGATCTTAAACACAGGCTTGAGTGAGACTACATCAGTTGCTATTCAGACTATGCTAAGGCAGATAATGACAGGCTTCGGAGAGCTGAGTTACTTTATGTATAGTGATAGTGATGCAGATCCTAGTGGCGCAACTCCAAATCAGAACGTGGATGCTTCCGAGCCGCAGAACGGAGGTGGTGGTACTTCAAGCAATGAAAGTACAGATGTTAGCTCAGGGGAGGCGTATGAAGGTGGTAATGAAGGTGGTTCAACATCTGGTGCCAGACGGGAAGGTCGGAATACAAGGGGATCGGTCACATTTGAAGAAAGTGGTTCTCTACCATTCCTTAGCCTAGCACAATTTTTCCTACTAAATGAAGATGACGACGACCAACCAAGAGGACTCACCAAAGAACAAATTGACAACCTAGCGATGAGGAATTTTGGTGAGAGCGATGCTCTGAAAACCTGTAGTGTGTGTATTACAGAGTACACGGAAGGCAACAAGCTCCGTAAATTGCCTTGTTCGCACGAGTATCATGTCCACTGCATTGATCGCTGGTTATCAGAAAATTCCACTTGTCCCATTTGTCGCAGAGCAGTCTTAGCTTCTGGTAACAGAGAGAGTGTTGTCTAAATGAGATCTGAATTTATGGCCAAGCAGCTAGTGTGATAGTGATGGGCAAAGAAGTCACTTCCTTTATGGCCACTTTTTGAGTGGTACCTCAGTGTATAGTAATGACTTGGAGTGAATCTTCCCTCATGAAAGCATTTTCTCTGAATTCAAGCTTTTAAAATCGGAAAGTTTCTTTAATTAGGGTTTTCAAGATGTAGTCAGTTTGGGTGTTAAATTTCACTTGTCCAAAGACATCTACCCACTTAAAAATATTTTTTTTTTCTTTGTGAAGAGTATTCAGTTCTTTCCCCCACCCAGCCCCTGCCATTATAGTCCAATAAACATTTTGTCCTCAAGATTGTGCTTATGAGCACTTCTTTGAGCAGTCATCCCAGCCAAATGTACATGAGCTGTAGAGGAATTTTTGCAAGAAATCCAACTATCTGAAAAATAATATGAATTTAATTGCACACTTGAACATACTTTTAATTTTTCATACTGGGTTAATAGTGGACATGTCTGTGTAAATAACACTAACATTAGCCCTTTCCCCATCACTATGGCACGCTGTAGGATGAGCTGTTAGCTTAATTGGGATATTTATCTTGTTGTGGAAATATAAGAATTGCCTATGCTTGTTTAAATAAAAAAAAAAAATCTGTTTTAAAATTGTAAAGCTTTTTTGTAGAAGCTCAGTACTTTTCCAATGCACTGTTGTACTAACGCATTAAGAATTAAAATTGTACCATGCTTAGAAATCAAGAATGCTTTTCATACAAAACCCACCACACAGAGAGCAAACTAAGTAAGAGAGCTGCTTTTGTAACTGTGTACCTGTCAAGAGCAGTGCATATCTGTACTATTTATGTGAACAGCTACTGTAATATAAAACCAGTTGAATTAGACATCTTAATTGCATTAAAAAAAAAAAAAGGAAATTAAATGTTATAATTGCAGTGTTTTGGCTCAGTAATGCCACCAAAAAAAATGATAAAAATTAGAAACTGTTCTAATGGCTGGTTATTTCTTGGTGTGATTGCTAATACGTAATAATACAAAGCGGTATGTACCACTTCGTTCAGTGCGGTTTATGCCCAATTTTTCTATCGACTTTTACTTTCAATTTTTGAGGCAACTCTGTGTAACTATTCAGCAGACAAGTATTGACGGGTTTTTTTTTTTTTCTTCCCCACCAGCTTCAGCTATATTAGTAACCTCTGGATCTGTTGAGTGAACATGCTGGTATATATCCAGTGTTGGTAACCTGTGACTCAAGTGCCACAGAAAAATAATTTGAGTATTAACTGGAAAACAGATTATTAGAGTGTTAGGGTTCAATTTAAAAGTTATAATTGATTATACACTTAAATGTTTAGCCAATTCTAAGAATAACATTAAAAAAACCCCAACAAACTCTTTAGACTCCTGTTGGACAGATTAAGATGAGTTGCAGATTTACTTTTAAAAGTATATGCGTGGCATATTGAAATTGAGAATGGGAGAATGTAGCTCAACTCTCATCAGTTTCAGGGGAAAAAAACATCCTTCCCCTTCAATGACCTGTTCTTTGTTTTATTCTCTGAGTTGGTTGGTTTGTTTGTTTGTTTGTTTTCCCTAGCTTACATGTGCAACAGGGAAAGCAGTATTTATTTCAACTCCGGGGCAGTAGTTAGGAAGAGATATGAACTGCTCTTGCTGGCTATATGGGAAATATTGCTTGTTCCTCAGATGACAAAACCAAAGCTGGCATATCTCTTTTTCCTAATTAAAACACATTTTCGGTGTTTTATAGTGGTGGTTGCATAAACTATAGTCTCTGCTCTAAGCCATTTTAACGTCTCATCAGCTAGTTAAGGATTCCGCAATGTCCCAAAATTCCCGATTTTTTTTCTACGTGTGCGTTCTGTGGCGTTTGGTTCAGTGGGAAACCCTGACTGGCTATTGAGCTCGCTTTCCTCCTGGTGGGACGCACCGTTGTGACAGAGGGAATACTTGTGTTCTTTTTGAACAGAAGAGTAAAAAAGCTCATGTTTTTAAATTTTTTCCCTCTGGCACACATCACTGTAAAATTGGAACTTAGCTATTAATTTCAGGTGCTGGACTCTCAATGCCAAAATTTCTTCAAGAAAATAACACTTCTGAATTTCTTCCAGTAGCATTCACATAGCAAATACATACTATCAGTTGCAGTTTCCAGTAGCTTTGCTGACTTACTGGGGCGTAGAATTAGAAGGAAAAAAACCCTCTCTATGTAAGTACCATGTTAGATTTTGAAAGTCTGATGTACATCTCTGAGGACTAAGGCTGGTGACCAGAAAGAAAGGAGCCCACTAGTGCTAATTAATGTGAAGCGCGGCTGTGATACGTGTCATTCAACATAGGTTTCTTTTAATGTTCTGAGTTTCCAGTAACTGTTCACGTTGGTAGAATCAACTTTACAGTTTTGTTATAGCTTAATAGTGGCATGCCTTAACAGTTTGTCTTTCTGTAACAATAGCAACTAATAAAATGTTGGAGGTTTCCCAAATGGTACCAAGAACAAATAATTTAACGTCAGTTCAGGAGACCTGGAACCTTCTCAATGTTTTATATGCCTTTTCTGACGCTGAGCATGCTAAAGGTGCTGGGGGGTTTGTTGTCTGACGTCTGGAGGAGTTGGCAGAAATTAAATTGCTGATACAGCAAAGACCTCTTCATGTAGCTGAGTCATCTGTCAGCTGCTGTGGTAATTCAGTTTCTCTTCTTTTCAAGTTAGATGGAGTTAGGAAAAGCCAATATTAACACTTCAGTTGCTAAGAGAATATGAAAGTCACTCTAATTTAACAAGGTTTACCATTAGCCTAATCTGTCATTTATGAATCATTTTGGTATTGAGCGTATGTACTTCCCGCTTCCCTCAGTTCATGCTTTCTTGGTCTTACAGGAGGGTTACAGCCACTTAACTCACGCTTGTAGCCATATGAAGGCTTAAAAGGGCTAGTTTTGTCATTTTTCGAAGGCCTGATAGTGCAGAAATGATGAGTCCGAAGAGGCAGAGACAGCCTTGTTGCATCGGCTGCCTGGTTTACAGTGCCATCGTGTGGGAGCCTCTCTCAGCCTGCCTTCAACACTGGGATAACTCGCTCTGCCCTCGCTTGGAGCAGCACGCTTTCTTCTGCATGGAAGGCTCTTCCTTTATTTTATTTTTGAAGGAAGTTCCTTGTTACTGCCTGCCTCAGTAGTTATCGTGGTGGTTTTTTCAACCTGCAAACTCACCAAGCTCCTGCTGTGAACATCTGCCTGGTGCGTGAGCTTAATTTGTTTCTGACAGGACGGACCTGTACCTGCAGGACCCCCGTACGTGGCAATTAAAGCTGTCACAAGGCCAAAACTTAGAAGCATGCATAGTATTTTTTTATTTAAGAGTGTGTTTGATAGTTTAACTCAGATTATGAACCGATACAGAGTTGTGGGTGCTTACTTTCTTTTTTTTAATTGGGGCTTTATCCATTAAAAGACTGTGAAGAGTTATTCCTGGGGTTTGTTAGATTTCCCTTTCACGTGCACTTTTTTAGTTCTTCAAACAAGATGGGTTTTTGCAGAGAACTTGTAGGCAGTTCATTGACTTGTTTTAAAAATTATTTGATTAGTGTAGGTACTGCATGCATAGAAATTACTCATTAAAAGTGTAACGGCATTTTTTAAGGAGTATTGATGTGCAGGCACAGCAGCTGCACTGACGTTACCGTACCGGTTTTGAAGGAGCCATAATTGTCCATTGTGTCAACTTGCAAACAAATGGATTTCCCACCAAAGTCGGCACAATGGACCATATAATGACTGTCATTCCAGTTTCCTGTCACTTGTCTGGATTATGCAAATGCAGAGAGTCCCAAGGACTGTTTCCCTGCTCTGTCTGCACTCGATGTTTATCTGGAAATGCTTGCCTACACACAGACGAGGTTCCCGGTGGTCTAATAATAATGAGGGTCTAATGCGAAGGTGAGAAAAGAAGCGCAGTTAATTAAGGCTGGCCATCGGTCTCTGACTTCTAGCAGTGCGATGAGGGGGTTTCTGAATTTCCCAGCGTGATCTTCACCGTCGCACTGCGATACAAAGCTACATCCCGTCGGCTTAGCCGCAGCCTTATCTTTAGTTTGGGATCCTTTTTGTTAACGTGCACGTTCGTGTAACTGTCTGACGTCTCGTTTTTTCTCACCGGTCATCCTTGCTCCGGCGGCAGGGGTTTGTGTTGCTTGAGTAAGGAAGGGTATGTAAGCTAGTGTGGAGGTGATGAGGTACACAGTCGTTAGGGAAATGGCTGCCTGCTCCTCTGCCGTCCCCCGGGAGGAGGTGCTTTGGGTGAGGGTTGGCTTGCAGCCACGTTAAGGGAATTTAACAACATTCAAAAATATTTCCAACCGTTGCGTGCACTAGGCTTTTTGTTTGTTTATCCTTGACTAGGGAGGGAAGAAGGAGGGCAAAGAGACAGAATCAATGGTAACTTACCCAAAGTACATGTAAGTTGTGTTGTGTTAAAAAAGAAAAGTTTGCATCTGTTATACCAGGGCTTCCCAACCTTTTTTTGACGTGAGGTGTCTCTTTTTTTTTCTTCCTGCCCCCCCCCACTTCTTATGGGGAAGCATACCGTTGAATTGGTTTTGATTGTTTTATCTGGTTTTGTTCCCTTAAGCTAAAATACTTGAGACTTCTTCCTGAATTTCACTATCTGCTAGTAAGGCTGTTGGTTGGGAAGCCCTGAATTCAACTGAGAATGTAACAGCTTTTCTTTTCTTTTCTTTTTTTTTTTTTTGTACAGCGCTTTACATCTGTTTATACTGGACTTGTTTAATACAAAATGGTACTCTGAGGTCATTGGACAACAGTTTGACCAGTTTTGATAGCTAACATTTAGGAGGAGTTTGTTCCCTATGTAAGATGTCATAATGCAAATTTAAATAGACTCAATAAAATGCATGAAGTGTTCATTTTGTGCTTGATGATCACTCCTTGGGTTTATTCTTCTCGCAGTGGGAATGCGCTGGAGTAAATGATGGTGGATGTGGTAGGAATTTATTTCCTCTGTGCGCCTTTTCCCTTGAGGCCGGGCAGAAAGGAAAGAGCCGGAATGGTAAGGAGTTAACTTCTCGGAAGAATTTATTGCTCCTTAGTACATAAAACTGAAGCAATAAATCTCACTATGTCCCAGACTTCTGTAAATCTGTCAGTGGATGATGCGGGATACCAAAGCAGGTAGTAGCTGTGACTTTTAGGCTGCCCGTCAGTACCAGGGCCCGGTGGTCGGGGGTGTCAGGGCTGAGTCTCCCTAGAAATACACTTTGCAGCGTTCAGCAGCTTTCATGAGAAGCTCTCGCATATGGCTAAAAGCTTCGTCCTAAAATTAGTAGCTGATGTACGTGCAAATACTTACTTGAGTGGGAAGGAAATTTTTTAGGGCGTGGGAGGCTATCTTTATTATCAGCGCTTCCCCTCACCTCAACTCCGTTCCTCGAGTAGGAAGTGGGAGCCGCTCCCTGAGAGGGGAGGGCTGACATCGAAAACAAACGAAGGGGTAGGAAGGTGACGTACAGCTTGAAAACACGCAGCACCCGGTGCTTTGGGTGCCACAGCAGCGGGTAGCAGTATCGCAGCTGGGCTGATGCTTGGCAGCGCTGCGAGTGAGGCTCTTGTTGGGTAAGGAGGAAAGTCGTGGGCTTCTCCGGGGATGCGTTGAGTCGGGATTCTGCTCCAGCTTCTCTCTCCGTGGGGAGAGCTCTTGGATAAGGGTAGGGTTTTTCCCCCCATTCCCACGTGCTTCGTCTTGAACTCCTGTCTTGCTCTGCAAGTGTACAGTTCAACCTGACATTGAGTCTTTAACGTAGGCGTTAACTCTTATTTCGGTGACTTCATTCACGAAGTGGTCCCCACACTTTCTGTACCAGGAGCTCTTTGCCAGGTCGCCGACTCCAGCCCCTGTAGGAAGTCCTTCGGTTTGCGTAGCCCTGTATTTCTTCCTTAAAAACTGTCAGTCAACCCCCAAATTGCTTCAAGAGTCCAAACCAACCCCAGAGCACGTGCGTGGCTGACTTCATCCCTATGTTTGTTTTCTTTAATATTTTCAAGGTCTCTGTTCTGGCCTGTAGAACTTCATATAACCTTGTTCCTCCCTGTCGGTGCTTAAACCCTGTAACCTTTTACATTGTCCTGCTCCTCCCTTCAGGGTGTGTTTCCGTGGCAGATCTAGGCCTTCCCAGGGGAATGTGTTTGGCCTCTTCGCTGGTCCTGCTGCTGGGTGGGAGGAGAAAGGTTGTGTTTGGCGAACCTGTCCCTCCCAGAGCAGTGGGGGTGCAGGAATGACCATGCATTCGGGGGCTTCTCACCTCCAAAAGGGCTCTTCTGACCGCTCCTCAGTGGGATCGAGTGTTTGGAAATAGAGAAGCGGGGAGAAGCAAAGGCTGGCTGCTGCTCACTTGCCCTTCCCAGCTGTTTCCAGTGTGATTGAACCTGTTTGGGGGCTTTTAATATAACGAATCGAAACTCAGCTCTGTTGTGGCTCCCTAAACCCTTACAATAAAGTTATATAGGGAAAACTAAACCCACTTTTTAGTCTTAAACTGGAGGGGCATTGTCTCTGACGCTAATGAGATGCTGATGCTGCATGCTCCAACTGTTCCCCTGAATAAATCCCCTGTTAAGCCAAGCATGTGAAAATCCAGGCGTCAAGTCCCCTCAACAATGACTTCGTAAAACAGGAGTCATCCCATATTTGCTGAGGGTTTCTGGAGTTTTGGCACCCTACGCCAGCAGGGTCCTGGGTTTTCAAGGAAAAAGCTTCCGAGGCGCTATCCTTGCGACAGCGTCGCAGGAGGCTGGACGTGGGCTGCGGCGGGTTGCCCACGGCTCCGGCAGCCGGCAGAGCGATGCCTTGTGCAGCGCTAGGAGGGGAGCCGGCCGGGCTCCTTGGTGCCAGCAGAGACGCCTGGTTTTGCACTGGTTTGACTTCTCAGGATGGATTTGCAGAATGTGATTTCTCCAGGCTGAAAGTTTGAGGCCGGTGGGTTTTTTTTGCTCTGGAGCAGCGGGTTTGCTCGTTGTCATGGGTCCTGTACGAAACGCCGTGATGCAAAAAGCGCCTGGCTCGGTTTCTTGGCTTTAATACCGGCTCTAGTCTTTCTTTTCACTGCAAAAGACGCCCTGACGACACCACCCCAGACCAAAACCCCACGTTTTGCCCTGCGTCTGCAAAGGCAGACCTTGCCCGCCGGCTGGCTGGTGGTTTTGCTGGTACTGGAGGCTGTTATGGGTGTGAAAGCTCTTGAAATGAAGGTATTTCAGGAGCCCAGAGGGTTCATCTCCTGACCCCAGAGCAGGGATCTAGGCCAAGATATGAACGGAGGTGGGACCGCGGCATGCCTGCCCTGAGCATCGCTCGCTGCCGGCCGAGGGGAAGGCAGCGCCAGGCCGGTGAACGGCAGGAAAATACGCAGAGGAAGAAATAGTTTAATCTCTGTAGGTACTGCTGACTTCTAAATTAAATAACTCCTAAATAAACTTGGAAATGACTCGGCCTTTGCTGTTGGCACCTTTGGGATGATCTTCCTTTAATTTGTAAAGATGGATCTAAATAAACTGAAATACTTGTGGGAGGGAGGGGAGGCTGGGAAGTGCCCTGAAGGCTGCTTGCTGTCGGCTGGCGTCCGGGCAGTGCTGCTCGTCCATCTTCCCTGCACGCGTGGTGCGGCCAGGAGGGAAAGGCGAGGGGTGGGAAATGATGGAAAGGGATGAAGGACAGAGGAGGGGAAGGGAAAGAGGAGGTGAATTAAACTGAAGGAAAACTAAGGAAGGTTAAAAAAAGAAAAGGCTTTTGAACTGCGCTCGTCTGAGTGGGACTGGTAAAAACATCAACACAGGTGGAAGAAGAGTACAGGCGGGAGGAAAACCACGGGGATCCTCAGGGTCGGGTTGTGAGGACGCAGAGCAGGACCAGAAGAAGAGACCCGGGGACCGGGGTCCTTGGGGGCCGAGCGGGAGGGCGGCAGGCACTGCTGGGGGCAATGCGGTGTCGTCCACGTACGCCGGGGCTGGCCCAGCCTGCGCACCGCTCCAGATGAGACGGCAACAAATTTATAACCATAAAATCCCGGTCCTGGGCGGAAGAGGTGCATGCCAGAACAACAGCTGGAGCCTGCGAAGGCAGCGGGTGTTGGGGGGACACACACGGAGCCCCGCTCGCGCCCCACCCCGCAGCCACAGGAGGGGCTGTTTACACAACCCTGCCGAAAAAGCCCCCGAATGCTGCTTGTGTTTCCAGTGGGGGATCGAGCGGGGCTGCAGGTGATTGGGAGAGATTTGTTTAGTGCAGGTCTTGTGCCAATAAAGAAAAAAAACCAGATTAAAAAAGCATACCCCGAAGCCTCGGCCAGGATAAAGCACGCACAAGCGAACGGGTCCAAAAGCAGTCAGCGCTTCTTGCGGCCGAATGTGTTTCTCCGTTCCCGCACCGGCGGGGTGGGCGCGGGCTGCCTCCCGCCGCGGGGGTGCCGCCTGTTCGCCATCGGCCCCCCACCACCGGCACCACGGGGAGCCTGGTCTCTCCCTTCCCTCCCAAACACTCCACCCGCTTCTTGCTGTCGTTTGCCCCTCTCCTCCTTCTTTTTTCCCCCCTCCCCTGTGCTGTGTTTGCCTTAGATGTAAGCACATACAGATCTTTTTTTTCCTCCCTTGCTTTGCCCTGCTGCCAGTATTAAGCGGTTTCCCATATTGCATTTAAAAAAGTCCCTACAACCCAACCCGAAGGAAAGCGAGCGCATCCCGCGCTCACCCCCCAGCTGCACCCTGCGTGTTCTCCTCTCCCCTTCGGTGACGCGTCCCGGTACGCGGGCGTGGGTGCCGGGCACCCTGCTCTCGGGGCAGAGGGTCCCGCGACGCCCCGGCTCGATGCCCTCCCGCAGCTGCCTGAGCAACAGCAGGAGCCGAGCGTGGGTGCGGCTGAACACCCTGGGAAGGGAGCTTTTCCAAATTATTGCTTTAAATAACGACAGCAAAGCAACAGCTCTAGGAAAGATTTGCGTTTAGAGGCAGAGATGATTAAAAAAAAAAAAGAAGAAGCTCCTGCCACTCATCGGTGCATCCTTCAAGCCCTTCAAAGGCACTTGCAGATGGGGTTGGTTTTGTTTTTTTTTTCCTTTTTTTTTTAATAAGGATTATAATATTCAAGTCCTGCAAAAAGAAAACAGATGGAGAAGAAGACAATGAAAGACAACAAGCCCAGCCCGGAGCCCGCGGGGAGAGGAGCAGAGGAGCGGCTGGGCACAGCACACGCCTGCGGCCGCCAAAGGCCCCGGAACGACTTGCAGGTGGTCAGCCTCACCCAACGGCAGCGTGTACACACATCTCTCCGTGTGTCTCTGTGTGTATACGTATGAATTAAAAAAATATCATATATGCCATTAGCATATATATATATATAAAAAACATGTCGTTTATAACTATTAAACTAATATAAAACATTGACATGTGGTTCATATTTAATATATAAAATGTACGTGTAGATTTTGCATTTTGTAAGTACAAAACATAAACTATTATATATAACCAGCTGCTTTTAATCCACGATATTTCAATCTTAATGTATGAATAGATAAATAAATAATTTACTACTGTGTTACAGTAATGAAAACCCGCTTTTTCTGTTGTTGTTGGTTGGTTTGGTCTTTTCTGTTGAAAAACTCAGGGTTTTGCTCTGACCCAAAATACTTTTTCTCCCACTTTTTCGACTTTCCATGTAGCAGGGCCAGCCCCAGCAGCCTGGCAGAGCAGGGGGAGGCTGCTCCTGCTGCTCCGTGCCCTGGGCTCTGCGAGGCTGTGCGGGGATTCCCAGTGGGCACACGCACAAACACACCTATGGAGAGAAATCTATATATTTAGATGTATGTATATATTTATTTATTTATACGGAGCTTGTGGAGATGGGCCGTGATGAACTGCTGCTCCTGGGGGGTGGGCTGGGAGCAGCCGTGCAGCGGCTCCCCCCCGCACCCCTTTACCTCTCTGGGTGTCCCCGCGGGTGTGCGGCCCGCTTTTATCGCACACCCCAACTCCCCCCTCCCCGCCCAAATTTGCAGCCATCCCAAGAAGAGCATTGTAATATTAGGCTAGCGTTGCTTTTTTTTTTTTTTGCTAGCTGTAAACGGAGCGCCGTGCAGCTCCGCGTGTTCGCACAGTGCTTTCCGCTCCCGGGAACGGGATGCAGCATTACCTCTCCTTGTCCCTGCGTGCGTGACATGACGGTCTCCGGCAGAGCTCATTGCCGTAGTCTCAGTCCCTTTGAATCTCTATTTACCATCTCTTATCTCCTGGCGGGTTGTGTGTGTGTGGGGGGGGTGTTTGGTTTTTTTTTTTGTTTTTTTTTCTTTTTTTTTAATGCTATTTGCAATAAATATCCCCAACTTGAAAAAGGGTTGAGATGCACATTAAAAAAAAAAAAAGGCCTGAGCTATATAAAACTAATGCGTATGTCAGCTTTCATCTAACGTCAATTAAAGCCCCTAGCATAAACAAATCATTAACATAAAGCCCTTGATAAAAGCCTTGTTTTCTGTGTCTCAGAGCCACTGTAACCTCACTTATGAATAATCACCTCCGGTCTTTCCCGCCCTCACCCCTCCCGTAACTGCTCTTACGCTGCTCCCGCGACCAGTGATAATAGCTGGGAGGCCTCACCGTGCCCCCCGAACCACTGCCAAAAGGAAGAAATACTCCTACTACTAATAATTTTTAAAAGGCCGTCCTTGTGCGATAGCCCCCGCACGGAGCAAAGACGCCGGTGAGCCGCAGCCCCTCAAAGACGCCGGTTGACAGAAGCCAGACCTAAAGCTGTGCCCAGAGGAAACCCACCCAGGTTGCTGGGGGCTGACCCCGCGCACTGACACCAGTTTGGGCACCGAGATGCTCTCAGGGATTTATTTCTCTATTCTTTTTAGTTTTCGATGCCGCGGGTGGGACAAGGACCACCCTCCATCCACTGACCCCACCTCCAGCTTTCGCCCTTCTGCCTCGCGTGAGGAACCTCTTCTCCCCCATCAGGTACCAGGACCTCGGCACGGCTTTGCCTCAAGGTGTATGAAAGACTTGATAAAACTAATTCCTGTGTTAAACCGCCACCTCTCCAGCCCCTTTTCTTTTGATATCCTGGGCAGGTGCCAGGCAGAGGGTCGGCAGCAGCCGGGAAAGCTGCCAGGGGACCAGTGCCAGCGACCGGCCACGGGGAGAAGAAACCTGGTGAGACACAGGCATAGACCCTTTTTTCTTTTTAAACTGGTTTTATTCTACACAATTTCTTTAAACAACATTCATAAAACATTAATTACAAAAATGTGCTAATGTGGGGTAGGTTGGGGGGGTTTTTTTTTGTTTCTTTGTTTTTCTGTTTTTGTATACCAACAATCGGAAATTCACATTTTGAAAGGATAGTCATACTTTTAAGACACACGTTCAAATACTTTACTTCCAGATACAAAATTTTAAGGGAATATAAATTGCTTACAAGGAGCAGATGTCAAAAAAAAAAAATAAAAAGGATTAATTTTAGACTTCAGGGTCTGACTTCTGCATCGAATTCAGCAGCTGCTTTCAGGCCGCTGGCTTTGCTGGTCTGCCCAGGGCGCCCAGCAGCCCCGAGCACCTCGCAGGACCCGGTTCGGAGCCGTGCACGGCTTCTGCTGAGCCAGAGCTGGGAGCACAGTGAAAAGAAATGGGGTTGCAAAGCTACTGACGGTGCTTGCAGCCTTTTACTGAGTCTTTCTAGTGGGTACAGACACCACGAGGATGAGCGTTACCAGCACATTGGCGGGGCAGAGCAATGCAGCCCACCCCAAAAGCCCTTGGGCAGGATTTTTTTCGTCAGCGATGGAGCCAATGCCGACCGCGACGGCCCCGGGCAGCAGGAGGGCTGGAGAAAGGCACGGCATCGGGATCCACTAACCGGGGGGTGACGGCAGCAGGCTTGGAGGTCCTGCTCTGAAAACAAGCTGTTTCATGAGTTACCCAAAATTCCAGCCTCTGCCCCAGTGCTCTTATGTGGAATCGGCTCCAAAATCCTTCCATCCGAAAGCAAAAATTTGGCTTCATCCTGCTGGATTTCAGGGCAGGGGAGGGAGAGTGGGGTAATTTCCTAATTGACCTCAGCCTCCCCGAAAAAGTCCTGTCTCCGGCTTCAGTGGGTTCAAATGGCTGAAACAGGATATGCTGGGAAAGTTCAGGCCTTGGGAAGTCGTGCTCTTTCCCAAAATGATTCGATTGAATGCACTCGGCAGCCAAGAACCCAACTGCATTCAGGCAATCTGGCCATCACCGACCAGAAGCAGAGCATCAATGCTACGCAAAAACCTGCTCCAGTAAACAACTTGTCTTACACGCCACGATTAAAAATGTACAGAAAAAGAAAAAAAAAAAACTTCATTCCTTAGTAAAATAGACACTAAGTCTTGCCTCTGATGCTACAGTTAAGAGCTACGCTTGCCTTGCTGGTCAGAGGTGGACGTAGCGTCGAGCGTTGGGAAGTATGTTACAAAAAGAGGAGAAACTTTGGAGGTACAAAACCTCCTTCCAAAACCATGTTTTGCAGAAAACGGGAGTGACTGTGCGTCTTTCCTCTCCTGCCTTGCCTCTGCCGGGAGCAGGGACCCAAGCCCCACGCCGGCGATCGGCAGCGCTGGTGTTTCGCCACCACGGTGACACGGCTGCAGCGGGAGGAGGAGACGCGGGGGCACTCGCAGCATCCGTCCTTGGTGGGAGCAAAGGCATTGCAACATTTGCAAAACAAAACAACAAAGCAGCCCCGAAAGGAGTTGTGCAGGACGAGCCCGCCAAAGCCCAGAGATAACCTCGCTGTCACCAGGACTAAAGTCCGCGGAGCTGCCGTGCCAAGCTGATAAAGCGCCCGGAGCGATGCTCACCCCCTGGCCAAGAGGAGGGTCACCCCTGCAGCCCCCCCGCGCCGGGGCTCAGCCGCAAAGGCCACCCAGAGCTGGACAGGGACGGCAGCTCCAGCCATCCCCACGGCTGCCTTCCTTCCAAGGGCTCTCGAAAAGAAGGGAAACAGCATTTTTCGGTTTGTTGCTTGCCAGTGGAGCCCCTCTACGGTGCCGGCTCTGTCCGCGCCGGTGTTGTGCAGAGGACGTTGGAGGAGTATTTAAGGAGCATTTGCCAATCTCATCATTTTCCCCAAAGGTTACAAGGGTGGCTGAGACTTAAACACAAACGCCTGAAAGAGCTGCCCAAGGCAGCGGCTCCGGCGGCGGGAGGGGGCTGCTCGGCTTGCCTTGGCAAAGGAGCCAGGGCTTTCAAAGGCATTCTAGTTCTCTGCTTCCAGCCGGATAAGGAGAAGCAAACTCCACCAGCGTGAAAATTATTGAAGCTAAAATAACCAAGGTAACCCCCAAACAAAACTCTGTTGGGTACAGCGGCACGTGAAAGCTGCCTAGCAGTTTGCAGTGAAGGATGGAGGGACAGCAAGGGTCTCAGCTGGATTTGTCCCCCTCTGCGTCCAGAGGACTTGGTCCAAGTTCACCTTGATGCAGGTGGTTACTCTGAGGACTGTATGGCCACATATAGATGCGGATGTCAGCCAGGGTTAAAATCCACCCTAAGCCTCCCGAGATGCCGAACCAGAGTGATCTGAGCAAGCGTAGATGAGATCTTCAGCACCAAATCAGACTGCTCAGAGCAAATCGCTCTTAGCACCAACGTACCAACGCCAAAAGAGACCCTTCTATCGCCGTGCAAAATGCTCCTGTGGCACTGTCACGCACGGAAGGGCAGGAACGGCCTGGCCCAGCTGCAGGCCACCTCCCTCTCCCGGCTCCTCCGGACCAGGGAGCTCAGCCCGGAGGGTTATCAAGCTCCTCGACTGCTGGCGTAACCAAACTGGCAGTCCCAAACCACCACGATGGTGGGAGGCAGAGCCAAAACGTCTTGAAACTGGGGGTCTCCAAACCCCACGGTACCGCAGCAGACCTGCAAAAGCCCTCAAGCTTTGATGGCAATTAGGATGTGGCCTTCCCACAGCAGGGAAATGTCAGGAAACCTCAACCCCAGCCAGTGAGTGGCCAGAATTGGTTAAATTTAAGCTATGCGACTTAGAAACGTGTATTTCCCTGGCCAGAGGACCTCAGGGCAGGGCACGCTGTAATGAAGAAGCTCCCGCAGATGGTTCCAGCTTTGTTTCACAACTCGAAAAAGCCCTAAGCCATGAATCACGGCACTTCTCGGGCAGCTCCCGCAGCCGCTGCCCTGCCAGCCTTCCCATCACCAGGGCAGCCCCGAAAGGCTGAGAACACAACACCCCCCCACACCCCCGAGCCCTTCCAGCTCGCCTGTCCCGCTCCATCCCTCAGCCAGGGCGAGAGGAGTTAAACCCAGCGCCTCTCCCTGCAGCTGCCAAAAAAAGAAAAAAAAAAAAAAGAAAAAGAAAAAAAATAGGACAACAACTTGTTCTTGAACACCCTCAAGCTAAAGATTTAGAAAAGCAGCCCCAGCCAAGCCCCGAGAGCAGGGCGCTGCTGGGACACGTCCCACGCTTGCCGTACACTTACATAAGGCTACGCGCGCGCCTGCAGCTCTCCAAACACCCCGGGCACGGGCACGGAGCGAAGCTGCTCTCTTCCCGCTCCCTTCCAACCCCTTTCCCGCTCGAGGGACCCGACCTGCTCCCGTGCCCTCGCTGGCTCCCAAAAATTGCTGAGCCCGCAGTGTCGGGCTCCACCTTCCCCTTCTGGAGCAAGAGAGCGGGGCTGGAATCACAGCCCGGCACTCACAGGGGAGGGAGAAGTTGGGGGCGGTTTAATTAGAAAACTGAGTAAAAGGTAGTTTTCGCCGTGAACGCTGCCTCCCGTTCAGCCCTTGCCCGCCCAGAGGAGGACATGGATGTGCTGGGCTAGGACGAGTGGATCCTGATGGGAAGAAACAGGAGGGGGTTTTAGGACGAAGCTTTTTGCAACAGGTAGGGACCTATTTGGCATCACAGCACCAGGCTACAACAGGCTAAAAGGATGTTTTGGACACCATTGCGATTTCTCCGTCTTTATAGACGCTCAGATCGCCACAATCCCACCTCTCACATGCCATGAGTCTGCAAAAATTCTTGCAAGCTGCCTGATACTCAAGAGACAAACGAGACACGCAGCAGCAGCATTTAGCTGACAAACCAACCCCCAGATACTCCCCTTTATGTTGACAGACTACTCCAACCTTTGCCCTTCCCGTTCCCATCTGTGTTTGCAGACGAGGCGAAGCTTTCATTGCTGTTGCTCAAACATGCCTTCCCCGCTGCAGAATTTGCCCCCGTCTTGACCAAGGGCAGGTTCTCGATCAAAGATGCTGAGAGTGGTTTGGGGAGGCTGGTACCAGACGGTGCTCCAGGATAAGACGAGGCGTGGATTCCTTTGACCAAACTCAGGCGGCCCATGAATGCACCTTGTCACTTGAAATCTTCTAGAGGGTCGATAATAAGAGCTGTGGGCAAAGACCAAAATTTAGGGGAGGACGAACGTGGGTGCCAGCATCCCTCCTGGGGAAAGCGCTGGCTCCCGGCTGACACAAAGCTGGTCTGATGCTGCTGCAGCGTTAAGCACCCATTGCTCCGAACACGGGCTCCTCCCAGGGCAAAGACCTTTGCGGGCAGGCGGAGCATTTAAGGCAAGTGGAAATCTGTAGAAATTTGGGATTTGAACCATAAATCGCTTTATAAGCCAGACAGGTTTTCCCGCAACAGTCTCACACAAAGCTGGGTGGTCACCGGTGGGCTCTGCTGCTCAGGCCAGACGTGGGTTTGAGGCAGCTCTGCTTGTCCTCTTCTTGGTCTGAAGAAGCTACTTTGTGAATTCAAATCCCTCGTAAGCTCTCCTTTGGGGCACGTTACGGTAAAAAATACGATTTAAAGAACTTCATCGAACTCCGATGGGAATAAAAGCCCCAAAACTCACCAAAGGAGTTAGGATGCAATGCATTTCTTTCCTTCAGCTGTCAGACAGCTTTGGAGATGCCCCACTGCCAATGCTCCCACCTGAAAAGCATCCCTTTGACGCCCTGCCCTAGGCCAAGCCTGGCAGATCCCGCCGCACCCCGGTGTATGCATGCCTTGCCTTCCGATGCAGCTCCTGCCGCCTCCTGTGGCTTCCTAAACCAAGCTATGGGTCAGCAGAGCCGCAGCGGACGATGCAATACGGGCAATGAAGGGTAATAACAGTCAGAGAAAAGTGTATCGAAGAAGGAGACAAACGGACATCTCGTTTTATAGTCATGAACAGACATGTCACAACACACCAGTTAATTTTCCAGCTCGTAAGGGGACAGAAGGGCCACAAGACCTTATAATGCATTAGCCAACGCGGATTAAAAACAGGGCTAGAGGGGCATGCAGGATCCTGAGCCTATATACAAAGGTCCCGCCGCTGCCCGCGGGAGGAGTCCGCCACTGAAACCAAGTTTCCACAGCAAAGATTTGTCTTGATGTTACAAACCCCCACACTCGCCCGGGGACCGAGGGATGATTCCCATGGCACACGTCCCTCTTTAGGCTTCTCTTTTTTTTTTTTTTTAAATGTCAGGGAAATAAAATGAAAATCCAATGAAGGATGGTTTTGCAGCCAGGATAAAGGCGAGCTTTGTTTCTTTCTCTCTCCTGGGTTATTATTCCCAGGAAAAGGTACCCTGGTCCCAGCCAGCACCTCGTTCACACGGGGACCCGCCGGGGCAGGAGGACTTCCCTTGCTCTGTGCCACACTTACTTACTAGCGATGCCTGGAGATGATGAATTTCTACGCAAGGCTGAGCTCTGCCTTTGCTCTGGGTGGTGGGTACCCACGGGCTGTGCTGTTCTCTTGAGCTCTCTCCCTCTCCCCCCGCGGACGGCACCGACCCTGCACCGGCTCTGCACAGCAACGCACGGGCCACCAGTTAAACGCTTGCCAGGGCTTTTAAACCCTTTGGAAACACCGGGCTTCCCCTGCCAATACTGACTTATGGTTATTGCTGCATAATACACAACCGGCCCCAAAAAAAAGAGCGGTGGCACCCTGTGCCCTGAGCCGGCTGCATCCCCGCATCCCTGCGGGCAGGGAAGCCGCCTCCCGGAACGCCTCCGGAGGAACCCGTGGCACACGGGGCTCTGTCCCGGCCCTGTGTGCCTCGCCGCCGCCAAAGTCCCCGTCTCGGCGGCTTGCCCGCGGTTTTCGCCTTGCAGAGCCAGCCGCTGCGGGCTGCGCTGGGAGCTGCCCCTCTCTTCTTTTGCACCTCGAAAGCCCAATCATTAGTCGCTGGGTGAGAAAACGGAGGCGGAAAGTGGCTGAGGGACCTGCTGGTCTTGTCCGTGCGTTTTTAAGGCATATTTTGCAGGAAGGGGGTGCTCCCACGTGGCTCTGTTCCATGAGGGCGGCAGGACCGGAGCTGGCCGAGCTCCCCATCGTCCCAGCTGCAGCTCCCTGGGTGTGGGGGAGAGCAGCGGAAAAGGAGGCGAGAAGAGGATTAAAGCGGGACTCGCCGACCATTTATTTGGTTTGTGCATTGGACTAAAGCAGCGCTTCCTCCTTCAGATCCGCCGGCTCCAACTCAGCCTCTGGTGCTGGACGGGGAGGGGGGCTGTCTTGCTTGGACGTGACACCCGAGTGACACCAGAGAAGAAGGATGGACAGCTGCAAGGTTCAACAAGCTCCATCTGTGGCCTGCTTTAAAAAGGCATTTGTTAGCTGTAAACCTCTGTCGTGACGTATAGAAAACTGGGGAGAGGAGCGGGAGATCGATCAAGTTTGAATCCTGGTGAGAGTTCTCCTTAGAAAAATGGTTACAGGAAAAAAAAAAAAGGTGGCTTTGAAATCAAAACTGTCCTGAAGAAGAGCATTTCTGCTAGTTAAAAGCCTTTAACTAGAAGACCTTTTTGTGTTTGTTTGTTGGTTTTTTTTTTTTTTCCTTTACAAACATAGTGCATCTGCGATCATTGAGAATTACGGTCAGTCTAGAAAAGGGCCTGTGCTTGGGCTACGGAGAGGCTGCTGGTGGCGACAGCGAGTGTCGGTGAGCGGAGGGGTTACATGTGTGCTTCGGAGGCAGGACAGCCCGGCAGCAGCTCCCCGTTCACCACCGCCTCCGAGACCAGCATCTTGTCTTTGCCAGAATCCAGTCGCTGCTTCTTCAGCATCCTCTGATGGACGAGCGGGACGACGGAGAGCACCAAGCCGCCGATGATGGGGGGAACTCCGGCAAAATAAAAGGCTGCATCGTAATTCCCAAAATAGTCATTGAGGTATCCTGAAAGAGAAGAACGATGGCGGTTATAGCCACATCACTTGTCTCCTCCCTCCAGTGAGAGCTGCAGCTCGCTTCAACCACCAGATTTGGGGAGACTGGGGTTTTTAAAACAATCTTTTTTTTCCATTGCCTTCCTTGGAGTTTTTATGGCCTGGATTAAAGGATGTGCACAACCAACATTGCGTAGCAAGGAAGCCGAGAAGGAAAGCCTCAGCCATCCTTCCTGTTTAACCAGAACAGGACACAAGCAGACACGTCCCAAACAATCCCAAACGCAAGCTGAGACAGTGTTAAAGAACCAAACATTTCAGGTGGCCCTTCCTAGCGCCTTGCCGGCCAGGAGGTAATAGGGAAAGCGGGCAGGGGCTCTTCCTCTGCAGATTGCCTCCACCTGGAAGCCCTGCTTTGCTTACGGATATTTTATCTCCATCAGGATGTCAGCTGAAAAATACATGCTGCCAGTTACGAACAATAACCGATCACTTAAAAACCAATGAGGTTCTGCACTTGTTAGTTCGGCAAGCTCTGACACAGCCAGGCATCCTTGGAGAATAATGCATTGCCATTTATCGGCACTGGAAAATCCCTCTGAGTTTTCTCCTGCGTAGACGCTTGCCTGGGGATTACAGCCCTGAAATCAGCCCCTGCGCCCAGTCCCGTGCCCAGCTAGCCCCATGCCGGGGGTCCTGCAGCAGCACCCTAACCACGAGACGTCTGCAAGCCCCACGTTCCTTCACGAGGGCGTTAAATTGAATTTTGCTGCCAGAAGCAGGAAGACCAGAGGCGTTTATACAGCTTTAGCTTAGCGATGGCTGATGCAGATGTTCTGCTGTTCAAGGGCCAGCTTTGGCAAAGTGCTCACCGTTAAGGACGCTGTGGTTATTACTATGCTTAAACACATACCCAAGTCTTGGGAAGACAGAGCCGCAGGTGTCTCCATCTCTAATTTTGATTCAACAATCCAGGGGCTGGATTTACCGATTAGCAATCAGTCCCCAGATATCTAAAAAGACCTCTAGAGAACTAATATCTGCCAATTTTTAGCTCAGCTTCAAACAGAAATCAGTTAATGTAATCTTGGGTCGCTCTCACTCGTCCCCCGATGGTCACCTTTCATCAGCCCAGAGAAAGGCCCTGAGATGCTGCAGGACGTAGCTACACGCGTACTTCAACCCCCAGACAACACGATAAGCCAGAAAATACAAAACCATGTCTAGTCTCATGCCAAAATATCACCACAGGTGAAAGCATCTGCTCCCTCCCAGCAGCTGGGTCCCGGTCCGGCATGGCGGTGCTACCAACCTGCTATGGGCGTACCCGCGGTCATGGGCACAGCCATCAGCCCCATGAGGTACCCTATGGCCTGGGACGCCTGCATGGGCCCCACCAGCTCGAAGGCGATGGGGGCCATGATGGTGGTGAAGAAGCCATCGCAAAGGCCGAGGAAGAGGCAGATGACAATGACGCCCTCGAACCCTTGGCACTGGGGGATCATCATGCACAGGATGCCCAAGAGCACAAAGGACACAACCTGGGGAGACAAAAGCGGGCACGTCAGCGGGGTGCAGGATGAGCGGGGATGGGCAGCAGGAAGTGCCACGAAGATTACGCTGAACAGGTCAACGACATCGCCCCCCCCCTCCTCCGGACCCAGCAATGCCATCCATCCTCTCCTCTTGTCTCGGAGAGGTCCTTAAGAATAACCTTTTAAGAAGCTTTAGGAAGGATTATCTGCTGGATTAGCTGCTAGATTTCAGAGGTTTGTTTTTAAAAAAAACCACAAGAAGGTGAGAGGGTGTCCCGCAGCTTGGGAAGAGTTGGGACCACAGAGTTTGATTGCTGAACGGACACCAAGAGCTCAGGTCAAGTGTGTAACTTCTCTGTACGTCTTTCTCTGATAAATTTTCTTCCCTAACAGCAGACAAGGGTGTTAGGTAACGGTCAGTAGAGGATTTGCGATCTGTGGCTGACAGTTACTAAGCGGAGTGTCGATACTGATGTAAGAGAGGCTATCCCCTGACCCGCAGTCGGTAGCCAGCAGCTACGCGGAGGGTCAGACACAACGTACCTGCAGGTAAATCTTCTTCAGCCCGGGAATGCAGTCACCAATGCGGCCTGAAACCAAGCGCCCCAGCCCTGACATGGCTCCGAGGCAAACCAGGAGGATCCAGTCCTTTCTGGTTTCTTGAAATCGCTTCTCTACGTATTTTACCTAGGATGGAGGGAAGGATGCAAGGAAGTGACTCCTCAGTAAATTAATCTGTCTCATATCCCAAAAAGGGACAAGACTTCCCGGAGAGGGCTCGTGGCTTTAGGGGTGGCTGTGTGACCCTCATGTCTGCACCATGCTGACCTGCACACACCATCTCTGCCCACCCCAAACCCAACGGCCTCCTCCTCTCCTGCTACTGATGCTTGTCCTCAGGAGCTGCAGGAAGCGGCTGCTCTGCCCACCCTGGTGCAGAGGACACACAGGAGCATTAAAAAGCTGTCTCCTCCTATCATTATTCCTGTTTACGGGACGTGTCTGCAGCAGTTTCTTAGGTTCGAGGCTTTTGATGGCTCTGACCCTACTGCCCATCTCCACCTTCCCACCTCCTCCTCGCTTGCACAGAGGAGCCCTTTCACGCCGGGCAAAGGGACCTCCCTCCCCTTCCAGTCCCAGCCAAGGCTCTTACCAAGTTCATGTAAGGTACGAGATATCCCAGGACAGCAGTAGCGATCCCAAAGGCCCAAATCCGATAGGTCTTTCTCCGGAAAACCCTCAAGTTGAAATACTTGCGCGTCTGGGACCAGCACTGCTGCCGCACGCTTCGGCTGCCCAACTTGTCCTGCCCATCGTGCTGAGAGTCACAAGAAGGTGGCAAGATGGGCCGATAGGTCAGGGACAAGAATATCTGGATGAGCATTAAGGCACTGAGTACTTGGAAAGTATGCGCCAGCCCAATAGCCTTCCCAACCATCTTCAGGAAGAAGGGGAGCGGCACGGAGATGAGGCAGCTGCCGCCAGCCACGATGCCGTTGGCCAAGCCAAGGCGGCGCTTGAAGTAGTGACCAAGGATGACCAGCGAGGGCTGGAAGGCGAAGGAGCTGCCGCAGCCAAAGAGGATCCCGTATGTGAAATAACGAACCTCCAGAGACCTAGTGGGGGGCAAAAAAAAAAAAACAAAAAAACCACATCGAGGTGGTTACTTTATGCAGAGGTAAGGAAGCCTTCTCCTCCGCGGTCCTGCACAACCTGGAGTCAAGACCCAGGTCTCATATACCACAGGTGCTACACAGACAGTCTGACCTCGAGGAGCTTATTCTTTAGCCAAAGCAAGGATTATCCTCATTTCACAGCTGGCACGTTAAATCTTTGGGAAAATGAAGTCTAGCTGGGGAGTGCTTTCTGCAAAGAGGAGAAGGCAGCAGCCAACCTGCCCTCCTTGGGAAGCTGACCTAACTTGCATGGTTTTTAAATTACAGCAAACAAGATTTTCTAAGGTACGCAGGGTGGGTTATTTTTAGCTAGAAATACTTTTTTTTTCCACTGAAAGGACTAATTGAAAACATTCTGCACCCAGTGTTTGAAAGCAGAAGGCACCAACCCTGCTGGTTATTAGGCACGTAGGAAGGAAACGTTGCGTTTCTGCCAGGCTCCAGGCTGGTTAATTAAGTTCTTCTTCTTTAAGCTCCTCTGGGAGCTTCAATTAGACAATTAATAGGTCTCGTTTGTACCTCACATTGGTGGCTGCACTCGAGGAAGGAGCGAAGTGGCTGCTCTACAGAACAGGCGGAAAGTCCTGAGAGCCCTTGGAAGGAGCCGTTTCCCAATTGCCAGCCCGGTTTTCCCAACAGAAGCAGCTGAGAAAGCAGCCTAAAGTTAGGCAGTGCAAATAACCCATTGTGTTTCTCTCCAGATGAAGGATTTTTTTCTTCATCCCCGTGCAATACATTCAGCTGCAAAAGTCTGCCACGAAATACTGCATGGGAGGAGAATGTGACGGAAATGTTTGGGCAGCTCACCAGGCAAGCAATGCTGCACAAACGGGGTATTTACTCCAAGACTCAGAACGACTCATGTGAAATACTGAGTGCTGCTCATGAAGCAAGTGAGCAGTCAGCAGCCCAGATCTCACGGAGCAGTATGAAGTTGAGAAAACGTTTACAAGCACATAATTTCTTCCATTACATGCTCGTCTCTTTAGCTAGCCAAGCAGAAAGCAGTACATGCTTGCTGTACCCAACGGCTCAAAGACAAACGACTGTCATGAAAAGCAATTTCCAGCTACTCCAGAACGAAGCCACATCAGAAACCCCCTCCGCAGGAGCCAGGCAAGCAGCTGGGCTGTGCAGGCTGTCTCCGACCTCCCACGCACCAGCCCTGGCCATCTCAGCTGGGTCACACCAGCTTTGGTACTGCAGCTAAGCTGACGTGTTGGATAAGTGGAGACAAATGCCACGGTTCCCATCTGCTCCCTGTTGACGCTAAGACACCCCTGCATGAGCAGGGGCTCCTTTCAGCCATGCGTCTTAGCCAGGATTTCCCACCCCGCTCGCTGGGAATCAGCCAGCTGCTCTCCGGTGGGAAGAGCAGCGTCGTCTCCCTTGGATAACGAGGTCTTCCATGGATAATGACCTCTCCTGGGAGAAGGCGGTCTCCCTCCAACGGCTGCCTCTCACTTACAGCTCACAACAGGAACGGCCCTGGTTCAGCCCCGCTGGCAGAGGTGGCAGGGGATTTCTCGCTGCAGGAGAAACTGGGCAGAAATTGCAGAGGGGAAGGAGAAGCAGATGAAAACGGACTCGAACCCCACCACAAAATGCTTAACGGTGCAGAAGAGGAGGGCTGGGAGGGCACATGAAGACAGCCCTGCTGAACAGGCCATCATCTCCCATTCCTCACGCTAAAACATCCTCCTTAAAACCGGAGGGAAGGTGAAGCCAACACAAATGGGATTTCTCTCTTCTTGAGGGCGCGTAAGATTGTGGTGGCTCAAGGTGATTACAAGTGCAGGAGCCACTCTGGTGCAAGGTGGCAAAACGAGGAAGACCCTTGTCTCGACCCCGTCCAGAAAACTTCAGCCTTCCCCGGAGCTCTGCTTTTCAGCATATTTTGGGTTTTTTTACTGTTTTTTGTACAAAGTTCCCAATGTTTTGAGCGTAGGAGGCACTGAGCGTGAGCTGGGCGCTGGGGTCCTGCCGTGCAGGCTCAGTGGGTTTTTGGAGCAGCTCGGTGGAACCGCTGCTTCTCTGTTTGGACAAAGCAAACGCATTTTAGAGAAACCAGGAGATAAAGGGTTGATTAGCCTTGATCCAGCCCTGCTGCGCCCACCAACCCCAGGCTGCATCTCCCTTTCCAGCAGCAGCTCACGAAGAGCAGCCCCGGTGCATGTAGCCCAGCCGGCGCTGTGTGGATCGTCTCCAGCTGCGGCTGCAGGGAGCTGGCTGGGCGGGGTGCGGGGTGTGGGGGACACACCATAAGAAAACCCAAACCCCCTTCTCCATTGTTCTGGGTGAGCAGGAGCCACTAGCTCCGAATTTCGGGACCAGCTTTCGCCATCCAGATGGAACACTGCCAAGTCCCGCAGCCCCGCTGCTCTTCCTCCGGCTCCGGCTGGGCTGTGCCGAAGGCAGATTCCCTCTTTGCGGTCCAGCTGCAAAGGGGCTCCTTTCTCCCTTAAAAGGCAGCCAAAAGAACGCGAACCAAGAGTGAGAAGGCAGGAAACGGGGATTTCAGCTCTGGAGCTCTCCTGGAAATAATATTCTTCTCTGCCTGTACTGTTTGATTTTTTTTAAAGCCCAACACAACAAGCCACTGGCAGCGATGTGGTCCCAAGAGCTCTTTTTCTTTGCACGAATGTTTTACAATAGAGGGGAGAAAGAAAAAGTCCCAGCTTCGTTGATTAGCAGGAAAGCAAGATTACGTGGGAAGCGCCTGTGATCTGTGCTGCCAGGAGCCTGGGCATACCTCTCCTCAGGACCCACCGCGCTTTCTCCGATTACTATTATCTTTTGAAATACGAAGGGGTGGCATCTGCGGAGGAAGTCGCAGAGGGTGGTTCCTTCCACGCCGCTGCCCGTGCTGCTGCCCGAGACGGTTTTACCATCCCAAGTGCCCCCGGCTGCAGTCGGCCCCAGTCCCTAGGGCTTTGCCAGGAGGCTCAGAAGCTGCCTCCCCCCTCCTCCCAGCGTGACAGGGGGCTCCTGCAGCTGGGGACCCATCGCACAGCACGTATCCACAGGGAACCGGGGTTGGGGTGAGCACGAGGGTCTCGTTGACCGGGGTAAAAGGGAGCTGGCGTCCCGCTGCCTCGCCTGGGCAGGGTGGGCAGGGAGGAGCACAGCACCGGCAAGTCGCCCTCTGGGAAACTAATGTGTATTTCCTTTAAAAAACCCCACTTCTTGAAGCATTTTAATTGAAACAATATTGATTCTAACTGAAATCCAACCCAAAGCAATGTTTTTATTCAGAAAAACCGGGGCAAATGATGTTTTGGAGGGTGTTTCCACAGTGTCTTTGAGACTCCGTTTAACAAGTGCCACATAAAGGACCCCAGAGGTGACCTCTCTTTGCTCCCACAAAGATGCAAATGTCTTGGGTTGGAAAGACTCTCGCATGGAATCAGGCACACCGGCCATCCAAACGCACACGGGCGAGCCCCTGCCAGCGGAAACTCATGGCACGGGATCAGCCGTGGAAAACGAGGAGCAGCAATCGCCCCGTGCTGCCACAAACGCCCGAGCCGGTGCAGGAACAGCACAAACTGCCCCAAACCCTGTCTGTGTCCCCCTCCCTGCCTGCCCTGCACGGAAACTCCCCCTTGCCAGGTGTAACCCATCAAATATTACTTTAAGCATTAATTTACTTTCAGTACCAAATGTGAAATTGGTTGCAAAGGAGACTGGTTTTGTCCACGAGCGTCTCTTTGGAGCTGCCTGCAACAGGCACGCCAACTTCTCGCTGCCTGTTTTAAAGATCAAATGAAGGACCTGAGGGCTGAAATCCCATAAAACAAAGTCCCTCGCTCAGGTAAAATTCACTCTTTTTTTACATAAGGACAAAAGAGCAACTTGGTTCAATTTGGAGAGAAACAGGCTGTGCGCACGTGGGCTGCACATGGGCTGTAGGGATGCCAGGAGACCTCTCATCTGGATGGAAATCATCTGCTTTGCCCCAAAAGGCAGCAGCAATGCGTAGGCAGGGGGGTTGCAGGGAACAGTGAGGAAGAGGAGCTCGCCGAGGAGCTGGACGGGCCCTCTGCAGCCTTACTTGGTGAAGGAGCTGGAGAGGAGTCCGATGAAGGCGATGGCAGCTCCCGAGGCGGCTGTGGTCCTGCAGCCGATCCGGTCGGTGAAGATGCTGACGATGGGAGAGCAGAAAAAAATCATGCCCATGGCCAAGGAGCCGACCCATGCTAGGAAGAGAGAGAAGAAAGGCGATGGTAAGGGTGGGACATCAAATGGGGGCCAGGAGGTGAACAACCAGGGACCGACTCCAGCTTTGAAGGTGGTCTCGGTAGAGAGGCAGCCCCATCACACCATTAATTAACAGTGCAGCTCATAAACAACACGGTTACCGCCCGTGCTGCCTGCCAGCGTCACGGCCAGGGCGCAATCCGCAGTGTCTCGCCTTGTGCCCGCGCGATGGAGGCACGGCCGGGCTTTTTGCCCCTCTGCTGGGTTCATACGCGTCCTAGGGAAGGCACCGAGATTTCCACGCTCTTTTCTAACGGCCCTTGCTGTGCGTGTAATGACACCTCCACTGATGTCGCTTCCGCAGGGGACATCTCCACGGCCAAAAGGCCCCCGAGCTCCGCAGAGCCCTCTGCTCCCTGGCTTTGGCTATGAAGAGCTTCATATCCTGAGTTACAACTCTGCGTTTCCAGGTACGACGCTCATCCCTCGCTGCTCCCCGCTCCCCAGAGCCAGGACTGCCTCACCTCCCCCTCGCCCCACCTTCCACGGGGGTTTCTCGTTGCAGCTGAGCTGATGGGAGACACGCGGTTTGTGCCAGGCTACATTACACCCCTGGCCCTGCCAGGCGATGCCCAAGCGGGACCGTGATCTCATGTCTCCTTCCGACCCACCTCTGGAGAAAACTACTGGCTGGCTGGCTGCCTTTCTGCAGAAACGTTTATTATTCGCAGATTATTGCAGCCCGTCTTCTTCTCCCTGCCCTCCACCTTCTCTCTTTAATGGTTTCTGTAACTATTTTGGGGAGGAAAGGCAGGCTTTTAAGAAAAGCCATGTGGTAAGGAAAAAAAAAAAAAAAAATCCCAGTCTACCTCTTGCTGAGGAGAAGCAAGAAGTCCCCTCGGTGGGGCGCGGGGCAGGGCAGGACAGACGGACAGACAAGGGCCCCCCAGCCCTGCCCAGCACCCAAGCCGGGGGGGACCTCCTGGAGCACCTCCCAGCTTCAGGCGCTGGCTCGGAGCTGCCGAGGGCGATCTGCCCCGCACAGACCTCAGGACGTGTGCTTCTTGCCTTTTTTATCCCTTTTGGGGGGGTTGTTTTTTTTTTTTGCACCCACGCCGAGCGCTCTGCAAACCCTTTTAGCACAGCCTCGCACAATAGCAACCCGTCCTTCAAGAGCCGTGAGATTTTCAGAAAATAGCCAGGTTCCTATTAAAAGCAAATCCCAGCTATATAACAGCCTCTCCAACCTCTGCCTTTCAAAAAGGACCACACAAAGAAGCCCTCGCTAGCCTGGGAAGAACTGACCCTTCCAAATTAATTACAAGTTCGCAAGGACCCAATTTACTCCAAAGTCTTCCTTAATAAATGGAGAGCAGCGCAATAAAAAGAAAAGCAAGGGCTGCGCGGGAACCTCGTGGGACTCGCCGGGCCCTCGTCTCGACACCAGGCGAAATGCAAAAGGGTGAGGGAGAGGACCCCCCCCCCTCCGGCTGATTTTCTTGGTTATAAACACAAGGCACAGTGTAATGAAAGTCCTTCTAATAGGATTAGGTGGCACGGCTCCAAAGAGCCGTCCAAAACAACTCCAAGAGGGGGTGAGGGGTGGGAGCAAAGCCAAGATGGGAAAGGCTCGTTAAATTGGATAATATACTTCCAGAAATGTTCCTTCTACTCCAGCCAAGGCAGTAAAACGTTAGATGGCCCCGTCATGTTTGAAGTTTGTTATTTTTGGAAATTACTTTAAGAAACGCGGAAATAAAAGCATAAAGCAAAGTATTAAATTTAAAGGGCCAGATTCTGATCTTAATAACCCAGAGATTTACATGCAAATAAGCAGTATCAATCTCTGGCCCCAAAAATGCACACTCACCTGCAGAGATCAAAGCAAACCCGGGGCGAGAGGCTCAGCAACAGGCGCTTAAAAGCTCCTCCAGCTTTGGGTTTGTAAAAAGGAGATATCGCTCAATTAAAATCGGTAAACACAAAAAAAAAGAGTCCCGTGGCAAATTGCTCTACCTTGGAGAAAGGGCTTACCACAAGCAATGAATAAAAATAGGCTTGGGGAAGAACATCAAGTTAAAATTAGTAAGAACAATAGCCTCACTTCCAGAGCGGGGTTTTGTCTTCCCAGCGCTTCCCAGCGAAGCCCCGGGAAGCCGGGAGGGCTGGGCGAGCTCCAGCGCTGGAAAGAAACCTCGGCAAAATCTGGGGGCAGGAGAAAGCTGCCTCGGTCCCGGCTCCGGTCCTGGCGTGATTCACACCGAAACAGCTCCCGGAGAGCCGGCTGCATAATTTACCCCCCCTGTTTTAGCCCCAGCGCGCCGGTGGTGATCTCCTTTGACCTGGGTCAGGGCAAGGCTGGAGGAAAGCCGTGGCAGAAAACCACGGGTTGGGAAAAAAGTGGGGTTCAGGTGAAGCGTAGCCCCAAACCTGCTCCTCCGGACACGGAACAGGAGTCCCTGGATCTGGTCCAGGGGATGGAGGGTTTATTTTTGGCAATCTGTGTAACGCAGTATTGAAGTTGCTCCTGGGCTTTCCTGGACACGAAGGGCAGAGGCAGGCATTCCTCCAGTGGAAACCAGGCAGGGCTTAACCCGCCTGAGTCAGGGCTTCCCTTCGGCGGCTCCTCCGATGCTGGAGAAGTTACGACTTGATTTAAAGCCCACAGGGAAAAAAAAAAAAAGGGGGGGGGGTGTGGAATCTGTGCTTCTGATTTCCACAGGGTTTGGATGAGACGGTTAATTCCTAGCCCAGCCACACCTCACAGCCCTCTGTGGCTGATAACCTGGGCGATACCTCGAAACACAAAAAGACAAGCCCCCACAAGAGGCACGAAGCCTTATCAGCAGCGCAGTGCGATCAAGCAGATCCTAAAAGAAACGATGGACCGAATCCAGCTGAGGCCAGGGCTGGAAGGAGCTCAAGAGCTGCGCAGAACTTGGACAGGAGTCGGGTTAAGACTTGAGCGAGTCTCAAGGTGCCGTAGGTCCAACCACCTCCTGGGAGCTGGGTTGGGAGGGGCTGGGTTGGGAGCTGCCTGGCTGGGTGCTGCAAGGGGACCTGGCTGGCGATGGCCAAGAAACCCCCTCTCCAAGGGATGCCTTTACAGAAACACCAAATGCTTCAGAAACCACTTATTTAGTCAAAAAAAAAAAGAGGGGGCATTTAAAGCACTCTCCTTTTGCGAGGGGGACTAAAGAAGACTTCTGATTTGGGGGCTGGCAATATGAAGGGGTGGCTCAGTGCGTGCTGTCCCTCCCCGATAGCCACCTCTCCGCTGACCCTGCTTGGCACTGTGAGTTACACCGAGACCAGCCCCGTCCATGCCACCCTGCTACCACCCGTAGCCCCTCCTGAAGGCAATGAAACAGCAGCTGGGGAGCCGTGACCCCCCCCTCCAGCAGGGACGGCAGCAGGCTGGGGGACAGCAGCAGCCCGAGCTGGCACCTGAGCCCAGGCCGCCCGCAGCCCCGGCTTCCTCCAGAGCTGATGGGACCTTCCTGGTGGTCCTGGGGACAGTCTGGGGTATGGGAAGAGCCCAGCACGGGGCTGGTGCCCCTTTGCTGGAGCAGAGCGGTTGACCAAGGAGAGCATCCCACCAGCAGCCCTCCCACAGCGTGATCACACAGGGTAAAGCTCCAGCCAAAGCTCCACAAATTGCTCCTTCCCGCCTTGATTTAACAAAAGACAGCCAAACTGTTGGCCCGTGGCAGGTCCAAAGCAATATGGCCTTCGACACGGACAGGGGAACACAGTGGCTGAAGATCTCCAAGGGGAAGGAAGAGCGATGCAGCGGTGTGGGAGATGCGGGCAACACGGCCAAGCCGAGCTGTCCTCCCCAGCACCGCTCACTCTGGGCTCAAGATGGAGTAAAAACTGGGGAGCTGACCCGTTTGCCCACCAGCCCGACATCATCTAGCTGTGCCCACGATGGAGGAGCTCTGGGACCAGGCGTGCCTCGGCCACCAGGTCCTCCTCCTGCCAGCGGTGGCAACGCTGCTGGGGACTCTATGGCAGAGGAGGACTGGCGTGGGGGGGGGTCAGGACCTGCAATGGGGCTGGCGATGCCGAGGGGCCAGGGAGGGCTCTGAGCACCATGTCCGCACGTTCATGGCAGCAAGAGGTGGGCAGGGCCCCCAGGGTCGGTCCAGGTGGGTCCCACGCACCAGACACCAGATCAGCTTGCTTTCCAGCGAGGCCATCCCAGAAGGATGAAAAGCTCCTTCCTTGCCGGTATTTTCCTGAGCAGAAAAAGGTTTCTGGGCACGACAAAGCAGAGCAAGGTGGGTGCAGGAAGGTGAGAAACAACAGGGGAAAACATCACCATGCCAAGACGCAGATCCAAACACCCCCCCGGTATTTGGCTATTGTTCCAAAAAACATCATTTAAAAAATCGTCCTGCGTAGTACTTGCGGCCGAGCCTATTTGTTCCTTTAAAAATGAATCTCCAGGGAGAGAGAAGGAAGGGATGTCGCTCTCAGCAGTGCTTCCCCGCTGACCCAAATACCCCGGGCTGGAGGGATCAAGGGCCAGGAGGTGACCTCAGATCCGCCGCTGGAGGAAGTGTCTTCCCTCGCTTCCCGCGGCTTCTCCCGCTTGCGCCGCGCGGCCGGGACAGGACGGCCGCCGGAGGGTACGGAGACATGCTGCAGAGGGTCACCGTCCGCAGACACTTGGCATTTCTCGGAGGAGAGATGGGGCAGCCGAAGGTAATCCACCTCCATCTCCCCGTCTGCACCTCTACTCCAAGAAATAAGTAGTTTCTTGACTCGTGTTTTCTGGGGACAGGGCAACTCTGCTGGCATGACAAACCTCATCACACACCCTCAAAGTCCCTCCCAGCCCTACCTGGCTCCCTTTTTGGATGGCCGGGGAGGGCAAGCAACCTGGTGGCCCTGCCCACGCAGCCGCTGTGGGGAAGCGGACAGCTGCAACCCCTCCCTGCGGAGCTAATGCGTGCCGCCCACCGCACATCTGCAGTGAAAATGAAGCAGCTGTTTCATCTTGCGCCCTTAAAAAGCAATTTGCGTCACCGCCTTGCTCGCTCAAAGTAAAGCCTGAAATGCTCCCAACGGCTTGGCCCCATGTGCTCAACACCCCCCCACGGACCGAGCCCATCCCAGGGAGGGTTGGTCAAGGCTTAAATAAAGGCAGACGCAAAGTCAGATCTGAGGAGGCCACCGCGATGCACGGCGGGAAGGGAAACTAAGCTAAATTGCAGCAAACCGAAGCTGAGGAGCAGCAAACCGAAGCTGAGGAGCAGCCGGGCTCTTCTGGACGGGAGGTGGTGGTGGGGCGGCGCGGTGGCAGCCGCCGGTGCATCACGTGCAGCTAAAAGCCAGATAAACTCATTAATTGTATAGCAAGCCCTGCTTGGTACCATACCCTAAAGCTTCAGAACAAAGTCCTCCTTTATCAGGTTTGGCTGACTTCTCCCCCGCCTCCCTTCTTTCGAAAACAATTCCGTAACAGCCCGAAAATTGGAATAAATGGAATTATTCAGAGGAATTATTCAAGGCCAGCTTGGACTAAAGACCCTTCCAGTGTCCTGTTCGTGGCGGTATTAGGACAGACTAAGGAAAAATGTGAATGTCATAGGAGAAGTAGCCGCTACCGCCATCGAGGCATGGTCCCATGACCATGGATAACGCAACAGCTTCTCAGAGACCAGACCCAGCAAGCATCCATCCAGTCTTTGCCATCGGAGACTTTTAAAAAATCAATTTTTAACTGCTTCACAAGCACGGGGCACCAGAACAGAGCAGGCTGGGAATGTACTTTGCTTTGAAAAACCCACCGCATCTCTCCTGATCGGGCCTCTCTGCCTTCCCTCGCTCTCAAGGATGCAGGGGACTTCTAAGAGACGATGCCCAAGCCACCTCCTGTAACCGCTAAGTGACAGATATCAGCTTATGTGAGAGAAAAGTCCCAGTATTAGCTGTCCTGCGGCCACGTTAAGTAGAGCTGGAGACAAGTCTGTGGTTTCACTTGGCAAGCAGCAGGCATGGAGTGTTTGCCTGAGGTTCGCGCACTGAACGTCTCGGAGAAACTCAGCCCCGGCCACATTTTGCATCATTTCGTTCCAAAACCATAGAATTCGACCCCAGTTAGAGCAATATGGCATTTCAGCTCGTGTCTGAGCTGCATTACGTCCTCCCCATCCACAGCCTGGCTCCCGCTCGCCCTCGGAGGCTCCAGAGCTGGTTCAGAAATGCAAATTCTTGTGAAATCCACCCAAAAGCAACAAGGCAGCATGTGCTCTGCAGCTGAAACCCACCAAGTGCTCGGGCTGGATTTTAATCCCCAGCCCTCCCCTCGGCAGGCCAGGAAGGTTTTTCTTCTCTGTGTCGCCTTCTGGCTTACAATTTTTGGGAGATGATTCACCTACCACACACTAAAGTTACCCGACAAATAGGAGCTACGGTCACAGCAACTTCATCTCAGCATGGGCTCCCATCTGCCACATCCCATCCAGACGTCTTTCCATGACCTACGCCCTCAGGGAGGCTGGGGATCGTGTTACTCCAATCTCTCCTGATGTTGGGTGACTCCGAGTGACGTTGGGTTGGACCAAGTTTGCCCATGTCCCATCTCCTCGGGTGACGCCCACAGGGCAGCTCTGGGGGTTCAGCTGCTGTTGGGCAAAACCAGTGCCCTCACGCAGCTCCCGCCTGCCCGCAAGACCTGGCAGAGCCTCCTTAGTATTTGGGGTAAAAAAAGCACGTCCCGGGGGTGAGCATCCCCTCCTTCAACTGCGCTGTCAAACACCTCACCAGCCCCTGGCTGCGTTTTAATCCAGCAATTTTAAGGAAAACAGAAAAGTTCCATTTTAATTGGTGAAAATTCCCTCCTCCCACCCACGGAGCGCCAATCTGTAATTAGCCTTTCATGTAAAACGATGTTTATTCCTGACAGAGTTTATCTTGGCACAAACACGCGCTCTGAAATGTGCACACATTTGAAGACTCAAACCCTGCATTTAATTCTCTATCTGCTTGTTAATCCTCATTGTTCCCAAGCCCCTTTTCAAAACACACCCACGGGGAGAAGAAAGTATTTTTATATATATATATAAAAAAAACCCTCTTCCAGAGTCAGGAACACCAGCAGCGAGCGCAGGACCACAGGCACCGGCCCGGGGTCCGGCTGCCCCGACAGCTCCCGGCGCTCACCCAAACACACGGTGCCAAACCCAGGAGGCCTTCCTCCTGATTTTTTTTCCATCTTTTTTTTCTATCTAATTTTTCTTCCCAGCTGTGATGCCCCTCGGATATCCCCCCCCTGCAATGCAGCGCACTTGCCCCAAGGACAGGAGCCCCTGTATTTATTTGGCAGTTTTGCAGCGGGAAGGTGGGGAAAACACGGCGGGGAAACCACCAATAGCCCCCAGCCCCATTTTGGAGAAGCCACCCGCAGCAAGGCAAGCAGATGGGGGCCAGACCCCAAGTTTCATGATTCCCAGGCTTAACTTGGAGTAATTTGGGATTTATACGCTCCCAGCATACAGCAGCCACATCTCCCAGTGTAGCAGCTCGGGGCTGGACCAGCAGCCCCCAGGGACCTCCCAGCTGGGACTGGGTGACCGAAGCAGACCCAGTCCTTCCCCCCCTATCCAGTCCCAAGCGCAGACGGCAGCACGGGGCCCATCGGGGTGAGCGGTGAGAGTCGCGGGGCGGGGGGGGGGTCCCCAGCGGCTGCCAGCAGCTGCTCCAGTTTGCCCCGCTCTGGGTGACCACATTGTTTCCAACAGGGCAATGTACAGAGTATCTACCTTATAAAACGAAAGGGAGAGCAAAGGGTCGGGGTCGGGGTTAGGTTCTGGGTCAGGATTAGGATTTGGGTTAGGGCCAGGGTTCGGGTTTGGATTTGGGTCAGGGTTACAGTCAGGGTCAGGGTTAGGGTTTGGGTCAGGGTTAGGGGGCCCGGCTCTCCCCAGCCCGATGCACCCCGGCAGGTTGGAGTTTCCTCCAGGCACCATGTGCTGGCTCCTCACCCTGCGGTTTTGGGGAAACAGTTCTTCCTATTGCTGAAGCCAGGCAGGCCCCAGAGCCGACAGCAATGATTAACTCCGGCGGGACGGTGTGGGTCAGCCGCCCCAGATGCCAGCTGCTGCACATCTAAAATTTTAAGCCTTTGGAAAAGCCATGACTTGACCAAACTTCACTGGACTTTGACTGTAATTAACCTCCTCCGGTCATTTGTACAAGCGCGCAAAGCGCTCGCGTGGGAACAGCTCAGCGCTCGCGCCCTGCCACGGCCATCCTTCCGTCCCCACCAGGGCGGTGGGGACACCCTTCCTCTTCCCCCCAGCCCCAAACCATGTCATCGCCTCCAAATCCCCACCGTGGCCACTTCTTGTAACTGGCAGACTCGTACTGGTAACCAGTTCCTGCAGCACAGAGACAACTGGGAGGACAGTGGAGCTGCGGGACGGGGGTGGTGGAGCTTCAGGAATTCACCCCACCACTTTATCTCCCTTTTGGAGACCACCAGCACCAAGAGACCGCTCTGCAAGACGTGTTTGTCCATCCAAGGCAAAAACATCACGTTTGAAAACAGGGCAGGGAGGATGCAAGGGGGTGGGCACCTGCGAGGACACCAGCAGCGTGAGGGGCAACCTGCCAGCCCCCCCCCCAGCCTGGCACCAGCACCAGGACTGGGCCAGCAGCACCGGGGCACGTGGCCGGCCAGTGCCGGCCACCGCTTCCCAGCCTGGGACCCAGATGAGCGCTGCTGCTTTTTGGGGGACACCTGAAACCCCAAAAGGGCAGGAGGGTGACTCCGGGGGGGCACCTCACCCCCTGCCCCGTGCTTACCTGCCTCCCAGCGCCCTGCCAGCCATCCCACGCACGTGGCTCTTACGGCATTTCCCCGGCTCAGAGCAGCTCGGCCGGCTTTGTGATATGCTGCGGGGATGCAGAGGTCGTGGCTCCTGGCCAGCACGCGTCAGAGCAGATGGCAAAGCGGCGCCGTAGCTTGCGGGCCGGGACGAGGGGGGCAATCCTAACAGGGCCCTTTAAGCCGAGGTCAGCGGTTCATCTCCCAGCCAGGCACAGCATCTGCGTGCATCCCTACGGGTGCCCGTGCCCAGCGCAAAGCCACCGCCGCAGCTGGCGTCGCATCTCCAGCTACGTGGCGATATTACACCCAAGACACAGCTGCAGGGCCCCAAACATCCCCAACTTACTCCCAGGTGAAAGCACCTGGGGCATCCCAACCCCCCCCCCGATGCCTCAGGGAGAAGACGGGACAGCTCCCGACCCCTGACGGGAGGCAGGTTGGGTACCCCTCCCGAAACGCGGCTGGTGGCCCAGGACTGCTCCATCCCTTGTGAAATCACCGGGCACTTTCTGTCTCCTCTCCCCGCCTCCGGCAAACCCCGCCTGGGCTGTTTTTGGGAACCCTTTGCCGACTGCGGGAAGGCTGGGGTGAGAAAGGATGCTTTTCTCCAAGCTCGAAGAGACAGAAAAGTTTCCCTCTTTGCCAAATTTCTCCCGAGCCATCTTCTGTTTCCCATTAACGGCGAGAAGAAACCCTCTGGCTGGGGTCCGCGCTCCTCCCCCTGCAACTCCCACAGGCGCTTGTCAACATCCCAGTTAAAAAAAAAAGGAGAATTAAACCCACCCAACCTGGCTGGCCATGACGCAGGGACCCCCAGAGCGAGGACCGGCGGCGGGTGGAAAACAACTCCCCTGCTCTGCTCTTACATCTCTGCCACGGAAACTTTTCAACTCCAGTTGCTGGCAGGAGCCAGGCTGATCCCAGCTGAATTCCTTCCACTTACCAGCAAATAAATAGCGGTTAAACAGAGGGAAAAACACCCTTTTTTCAAAGGGAAAACAAAGAGGCCGGGGAACATAAATGGAGGCGAAATGTTGGGCTGGTCGCAGGCTCATGAAGATCTTTTTCCCCTCCCGGTTGGGTACTTGACAGCCTTCCCTTTCAGTTAATTAAGGGATACTCAGAAAGAAAAATACGTCCATCCCTTTGCCAGCCCTGACCATTAAGGGGAGAGTCATGGCAGGCTTGAGACCCAACCCAGGAGCCCTGCCCACAGCTCCTCCACCCAGCCCGGACACTTAAAACACCATTTTTCAGACAAATAGGTGTCATTGCAGGACATCCACGGTCTCCTCCCAGCCCTGGCAGACTTCTGCCCAGCCTTTTCTTCAGACCCTCCGGTGATGGGCATCTCCAGCCTTCCCCTCGACAAGGGCTGGTCTTCTTGCACTCCAAGCATTTCTCCCAACCAACACCTTCCCTGCCGCAAAATTTCAAAGCATCGCTTTGCAACCTGTCCCTCACCAGACAGAGGGAACAGCTTATTACCTTTTTTGCAACTTTTTAAGGAGCTGAAGGCAGTGATGCACCTTCCCTCCTCTAGCAGGAACAACCCCAGGCTGGGCTTCAGCACCGCACATCGTTCCCCCTCCTCTCCTCCATGTCTCCCAGTCAGCCCAACCCTTTCCCGGTGCGTGGTGCTCAGCAGAGACACCTTCCCACATCCCTCCTGGGGACTGATTAATAATTAATTGGCCCTTGCCCTTCCCCTCCAGCGCAACGCGGTGCCTGGCTCTTGTCGCATTGCACCCCAACGGGGTGCAAATCTCCCAAGCGCCCGTCGGCCAAGGCTGGGGCACCCCGAGGATGAGCGAGCTCAGCAGCAAGCACCCGCCGCGTTTCTCCCAGCTGGCTCTGCCCCGCCACGGCAGCATCCTCCCCGCAATCACCCCCCGGGCCCATAACCAACGCCCGGAGCCCCCCAAGCTCCGAGGGGAAAAAAAAGATGCTGCGACAACCTCAGCCTGAGCCCCCCTGGGGCGAGCACCCCGAGACGGAGAGCGCTGGGGTGGCAGCAATGCCTCCCCTACGGCACCCGAGCAGAGCCGCCCGCCCAAATATTATCAAAATATTTCAGTTATGTTACTTATTTGCTTACACCCAACAAGGCCCCAGTTTCCCCGAAGACAAAGTCCGCCCAATACCAGACTATATACGGGGCGAGAAATATGAAAGGGAAAAATCTAGGCGGCAGCAGCGGCTGCTGCGGGTGCTTTCTGAAGGGAGGTCCCTCTCCAGGCTGCGCCAGTCGGCTTTTAAGTCGTTTTGCCCTCCAGCTTCGTGCACAAAGGAGGTAACACCTCCCTGCAATGGCCTCTTCCATCTGGGCGCTTCCGCCACACCGGCAGCTCGCTGGGCCGGTCCTGGTGCTCAGCCCCAGCCCAAGCCCTCCCGCGGCGTGAGGAAGAGCACAAAGTGATGACTGACCGCAGCGGGGGATCCACTGGCGAGCCTCCTCCGTTGAGCAAGTACCTTTAAAAACCAAAATAAAGGAAGAAAAGCTGTTTGCAAGCAGGTTGAGCAGAGCCCTTGCGTGGGCAGACAGCCAGGGCAACAGCCCGGGCTGCCCCAGCCGTGTCTGTGCGGCAAAACGGCTCCGCGGTGGAAGATCTGGGCTCTTCTCCTGATGGCCATCGGGAAATTATTTCCTCCTCTGGTGCTGGAGAGTTTCCCCTGGGTCTCCAGCATGCAGACACTAACGCCTTTGGATAGTGCTCCTGAAACCTACTGATGGGGAAAAAAAATCCCGAAATGACACAGGACTTGCGTACCATCATTAAACCAAACACCAGAGGCCAAAAGAGGGGTAAAATATCCATGTAATTTTCATCTCTTGGAGTTTGCTTACATTAAAGCACAGATTTGAGAACAACTGGGTATCTCAGAAAAATAGACCATGCTGTAATTAAGCAAATCCGATACCTAAAGGAAACTGAAGAACAGCGATATTTTATTTAATTTTTTTTTTCCCCAACAAGAAACAGGTTATACCCCTTTGCCAACGGGCTGTTACTTTTGGCTGACCTGCTCTCATTTGAAAGTTTTTCAGACGCCGGGTGGCTTCGGCAGCCGCCCCGCGGTGCGGGGAAGGGCCTGCCCTGCCCTTTGATGCTCCAGGCGGGTGGGAAAAAGCCACGGCCGAGGCGTCGGAGTTTCCTGCGCGGGACGGTACCCAACCCCGTGTTTCCCATTAGCATCTGAGGAACCCAGCCCCGAGCCCTCCAGCTCCTGCTGATGCACCTTGAATGGGGATCCATAATACTCTATACACACACACATATACATATATGTGCATATATATATGCCTGTGTGCATCTATGTATACACACACATATACATATATATTAAAAAAGCAACCTCCGGAGGGCTTTAGCCCACACGACGGCTGCGGGCAGAGCCGCGCCGTGGCTTCCCCGGAGCCACGCAATGTTTAACGAGACCGAGGGGAATCGGGGACAGCCCGTACAATTTAAAGTGCCTCGGCAGCAAAGCGCTTCGAAGGCCAGTGAAACATTAATGCGCTTCCCCGGGGAAACGCCTTCGCTTTTTGCTGCATCAAGGGCTTTGATATCGGAATAAATAACAGGGCAGGTTAACGAAGGTTTCTGTCAGTTACTGGGTAAGTTTTGGTCCTCCTGCGGTTCGGGTTTAAAAGCCATACATCCTACCTCCATGGCCAGGGAGCCTCCTCTTCCTCTCCGTGGAAATACTGCATTTTGGGGCAGGGGCAGGAATCAAAATTACCCTGTTTCCTGAGGTGCCAGGGGTGGGATCGCTGTAGGTGACACACGCCGCAGTCCCCGGGCTTGTTTTCAAGCACCTGAGCTCCGATTTCTCCTGTGAAGCCCATCCATGCCCAGGGGCAAAGGGAAGGGCCGGGGCTAAAGCGGCTTCAGTGGCGCAGAGCTGAAGCCCCCCGGGATTTTGGGGTAAGGAGGGATGCGAGGGGCCACGGGCAGCCCCGGGATGCAAAGCCCCGAGCGTGGGGTGGATCTAACCCCACCGCTCGCCCCAGGACCGGACCACGGAGATCTGCTGGAGGACACCAGCCCACCAGCCGCTCCGTGACAGCGCTGGGGACGGTCTGTTCACTGGAGCATCATCAGATTGCTCAGCCTCTGCAAGGACCCCAACACCGGGCTCTCCCTTCCCGAGCCCTGCCTGGCCGCGGCGAGCTGGTGCAGGCGCGTGGCGGTGGCATTACCGATGGGCAGAGCGGGGCAGGGGTGCCAAACGCTGCCGCGGGGCCAAGCGTCTGTGCCGCGTGCCAGCAGCGAAGGAAAGACTGGTGAGACGAGGGTAAATCTGCACCACAGGGCCTGCAGCCAGGCAGCTGAGCTGCTGCCCGCGTACCCCTTTCCCCGGCAGGAAGGGCGCCCAAATCCCAACTGCTACAGCCAAAGTCGCGGCAAAATGTCAAGGCCTTTCTGCTGGCCAAGGACCAGCTCCGAACTGGGGCTGCCCTGGGACTGGAACGGTAAATGCAGCTGAGCCGTGCTCCTTGGCCGCAGCTGAGCAGCAACCGCCGGCAACATGGAGCTGAAATTTCTGCGCCTTCCCCCCGCCCCAAATCTGTGTGGCAGCACTGACCAAGGACAACAGCACTAAGACAGCAGAAAGCATGGGATGCAGATCCCCCGTTTGCATCCACCGCTTGGTTTGACCTGGTTGAGGAGCCGGGAGGCACGCGGAGGTGTAAGGGAATGGGGTGATGGAGAAGCCAACCCCCTCACCCAGCTGGGGCTCGGGGGGGGGGGGTCCCGCGCTGCCCCCCGTTCTGCCGGGCACCCAGACAGCGGCTGCGACGTTTGCAGATCCAGGGAGAGGCTCGCCTCTGTCTCGATTGCTAATGAGACTAATACCAGCTCCTTCTTGCTTAACCAGTCTGACCATCGGGCTGAGCCAAAACTGATTCATTCAGAAGAAAATGGAAAAGGAGATCAACTCGTCACCAGCCCTGACTAATGGGGAAACCAGCCAACAACCTGCTGCTTGCACACCGGCCCCGGCATCCTGCTTTCTCAGCTCTTCATCATCTTCCCAAATTCAAACGCTCAGACGAAGCCTGAGCTTTGCCCCGCCACAGCCGGGTGATAAAAGAAAGGGCTATCTGCTGCAAAAAGCGTCAGCGTGTGGCCAGGGGGCCAACATCCCCTGGCAATGCCTGACATTTTGCAAGAGCCGATTCCTGCTTCGGAAGCAGAGGAAACATTAAAACCCCCGAAGGCGTTGCTTTTCGGGCTGCTCTACCTGGCATCATCTTCTCAACAGCTTTCTGGGGTTTGTTTTTTTCCTCCTTCCCTCTTCATCCTGCAATAAAAATCTAAGCAACCACCTTCACTGAGCAGAAAAACACGCCGCCACCCTGCTATAAAGACTGCTTTCTGCTTTTTTTCTGCGGCGTGTTTTGTTTTATGAGGCCAGTGGGGCACAAACCGTGGCGGGGGGGATGCTGCAGATGGGGTGGCTGGAAAACCTGGGGACGGGGGGGATGATGTCCCAAGGGAGGGAAACAAGCTCCAAAATCCCAGTCGGGGCTAATCTTATCTCCGGGTATAGTTTAGAATGGGTCAGCGAGGGTTAACAGCCAGGCACAGAGGTCAAATCAGGACCTGAAGTACCTCCACTCCCCGGGCTGCTTGGTTCAGGCTTTGGTTGATGAAGTGAAGCAGGGCAGAGTTTAACAGCTTAAAAAAAAAAAAAGGGCCATGATTTCTTAGCTTTGGGCAACACATTTGATTTTATATGACTCTCCCTTAATAAAGGCCCCCTTCCAACATGCAGATCCCAAGGGTCAGGCTCTCCCAGCTAAGAGCCTGCGACACCATCCCTTGTCCCCAGACGTCCTGAGGTTTTATCACCCTACCCTGCAGACGTCAGGACAAACACGGCGAAACTTCAGTTCGTGGTGAGAAAGCCACCCCGCACCAATATGGGTCTCGAAAATCCCCATTTTCAAGGCAGAAAACCCCCAGCCAGGACTGTCTGGGCAGGGAAATGCCACAAATCCCGACGCCGGGAGCGCACAGCCGCCTTGACGGCCGCAGGGTTCCATGGGGACAGCGGAAAACCGGGACCCCACGGGTCGGAAGCAAGCAGAGCTCCGGGTATCGGGGCCAATGCGCCGCTCTCCTCCCCCGCAGCGGCCCCAGCAGGCTGGGAAAGAGTTGCCAAATACGAAATGTTCCTTTGCCCATCTCGGCGCAGGGGCTCCGGTCAAGCATTTCACACGCGACACCGAGAGCGGAAAAGCCTCGCGCGGAGGGCTTTCGGATGCACACCCGGCTCTCCCTCCCGAGGGCATCCAGCTACCCAGCATTAGCCCGATGCCCACGTGCAGCGGCAAACACGCACCCTGCCAAGCAGGACAGGAAAAACCTGCAAGGGATGGAAACCGCATTCCCAAGGTGCCAGGGAAAAGCCGTCCAGAAAGCAGTCGACAACACCTCTGTGGGTCCTCACCCTTTCCCCTCCCAGGCTGGTTTCTCACCGACTGTGGGCGAGCTTCCCTGGCATCGGGGAGGTTGGCACGGCTTTTATTTGATGCAAGGGACGCGGTGGGGTACAGGCAGGAGGAGCCCCGAGAAGACCTCACACCTCCAGCAGCACCGGAGGCCCCGCCGAGTTTATTTTGAAAAAAGAAAAAAAAAAAAAAAAACCACCACCAAAACCCCAACACTGCTGATATTCACCCCCTGGCAACGTCCTATCTCAGTAACGCTCTGCTATTATTATACTCTGCAATTAAGCGATAAAGCTATAATTGCCTTATCTGATGGAGCCAGGCGTGGCAGGGAGGCAGGAGCTGGCCTCTGCAGCCCCGTCCCACTGGCAGGGGCAGGTCGGATTACGGGATGGACGGCATCACGCCGGGCATTTTAAAGCCACCCTGTCCAAAAGCATCCTCCTGCTTGACAGCCAGACCCACAGACAGGCCCCCACGGCAGCGCTGGGCTTCCTCGTCCCAAACCTGGGTCAGCAGCATCACCCCCGGGGCTGCCCCGTGCCCTGCTTCCGTCCCCGCAGACCTCGGGTGGTACCCAGGGAAGGCACTGGTGGCCTCCGCCGGCTTCCGACCAGGAGATGGTCAGCTCCGGCCAGGACGGCAGCACAAGGAAAGGAAAAAAAAAAAAAGAAGGAAAAAAAAGAAAAAAAAAAACAGGCGGCTTTTAATCCGCTCTTCCTGTGGGAAGGTAGAAGTGGATGGTTGAGGGACCAAAGCGCGAAACCGCGTCGCCAGCTGCTCCCCAGCCCTCCCCGCAGCCCTGCTTCAGCATCCCGGGGAGCAACCCGCGGCCACGAGAGCCTGCCAGCGGCCGGGGCACTTTGAGAGCAGCCCTTCGGTACGGGATTCGGCAGGCTCAGCCGTACCAGCCGGGTCGGGGCACTGGTTTTAGAGGAGGGGACCCCAGATCCCCAGCCCGGTGTCTCGCCGTGCTGAGCAAAGCCTCACCCAGCAGCTCTCAGGCCGTTAAGTCCAGCTTGGTATTTTCACCCATAGATTTGGCGCTTCTGAAAGAGCGCTGATGGGCTATGGCATCCTTTCCAACAAGCTCAGCCTTGATTTAATTGGGTTTTTGAAGTCTGGTGTCCCCTGAACCCTGATTCTTGCCATTTTTTCAAGTCTTTCGGTATTTGACCTCAGCGCCACTCCTGACCCCGCGAGCTTTCGGCGGAGCGGTATTCCCCGGCCTTAGGAAAGAAAAATAAAGCCCTCCAAAATCCGCCCCGCGTGACCATTCCCAAATACGCCCCAATCCGCCCAGCCAGCGAAGCTGCCCGCTCTCTGCAGCCCTCCCCTCCCCCAGCCCAGAGGCCACGGTGAGGGGTGCCGGGGCCGTGCTGTGCCCGCACCCCCCTCCCAGGGTGAGCGGGCTCCCGCCCGGGTACAGCCACAAGAAAGGCCGATGCAAATCGCATCGTTAGCATTCTTTCCGTTTTAATAACCCAAGGTGTTACCAGCAACACTGTTACTGATTTTTATCTCCGCAGCGCCTTTTAAGAGCTCCAATTTGTTTTTCTTGGAGATCTCATTTTGTTTTATTAAAGCTGACACCGAAGAGGGAAAGGAGACATTCTGGGCCCAGAACAAAAATATCCCGTTTAAATGCCCCGTATTATTTTCTTGGAAACGCTTCTCCTTTGACTTTAATTAAGCTCTCCCCGGGCTCGCGAGCTTGGCGTGCTTGGCTTTCAGGCGAGTTTAATCCCAGACGAGCTCCCCCCCGCCCCCAGTGCTCCCCGCTTCCATTGCCTACACAAACCTTAAGAAATAAACGGGTTTTTGCTAAAATACGTGGATTAATAGCTGGCCCGCTATCAAGAACGTCTTGACGTTGCCTCTTCGCCACCGGTTGGCCACGGAGCAAGCGCGCGTCCCCGGCTGCCCCGCTCGCTTCGCCGACAGACCCAAAAAGCAGCTTTTCTCTCTAATTTTTTTTTTATTCTTTTCTGCCGTCGCAATGCTGGGTATGGAACGGGGAGATCCACCTCTAGTGCCTGACCGTGCCTCCGAGCTGCCCTGGCTACCAGAGGAGGCAAGCTCACCCACGAGCCCGGCTCCAGCGGCCGCGGTGCCACTGCCGAGCCTTGTGCAATCGCGTCGGGTGCTGCCGTAATATCAATAATTACCCCCCATGGTAGAAACACTTTAGGATGATTGCAAAGTTAAACACTCCAAAAGTTGGGAAATCCCAGGAGGGAGCTTGTCTGGGCATCATCTGGTGCATACCCATTATGTAATTACTGTCAATCTTTAATCACAGGTGATTTTTTTTTTTTTTTTTTTCCCATCGGACCCGATTCAGACGGTGCACAGGAGGCACAAGCCTCACTTAAGGAGCTGCCGTTAGCTTTGATTCCCACCTCGGCGGGCTCCAGCTTTATTAAGCGAGCTCCCACTGCTTCGCGAGGGGTTTGTACAAACCCTCCGGCCAAAACGCCTGACTCCTTGGCAAGCGCCAACACACCCGCTCGCGCAACTTCCCCCCCCGCCCCGAGAGGGAAGGATTTCATCTCCCTTTTACGCACAAGATCTGCGGGCGGACAGATTAAGGCCAAAAGCTTGAAACAAAAGCTTTGTTTTGGTGCCTGACGTGAGGTGGCCAAGAAAGGGGCTTTTGGGGATGCCGCTGGGCGGGGGCGGGGGGGAGGGGGGCTGCGTGCCCCGGGGGTCCCCCCCGTCCCAGCTGGTCCCCAGGGATGGGGTGGTGGGTGGGTGCTCAAAGCAGGTTCCTTCGCTGCAGGCACGGCGGGAGGGTTGTTTCTCCTCCCCAAGGAGGGCCCTGGTGTTTGCCCGGGGCAAACCCCAACAAGTCAGCCCATGCAGCGAGCGCCCGCACCGCTCCGGCAGTACGCGGGGCTTCCCCGCCCCGGGAAGAATCGGCTGCCGGCACTGCTCTCTGCTCTGCACTTGGGGGAAAGCAAGCTAAAAACCATCACTGTGCTGCTAAATCCAAACCCAGAGCCAAAAAAAACCAACCCCCGAAGACGGGGAGAAACAGGGGGCGGTGAGCTCGCTTCCTCCACCGCAGGGTTTTGCAGACCAGACGCTTCCAAAGCCACGCTGCCGACAGCGCCGACCCCAAAACACCGCCTCCATCTCACACCGAGGGGCCTGCACCGGGACACAGCGCTGGGAGCTTACCTTACGACGGTGTGGTGCAATGCCCTTCTGTCTGTGCCCTGCGGCACGCAGGGATGTCGGGACGGGGGATCTCCAGGCCGGAGCTCCCCAGGGGTGTGCAAAACGAAGGTGTAAAGGGGTGATGGGGCCGAGGTGCCAGCACATCACCGCCGTCCTCTTACCGGTCCCACGCGAGGCCAGGAGGTTGCTCGGAGCACCCTGAGCTGCTCCTTGCATGAAGGGTAGCGGGCGGCACGGCATGGCATGGCATGGCATGGCATGGCACGGCACGGCACGGCACGGCACGGCACGGCACGGCACGGCCGCCAGGCGTGCCCAAGACGAGTCCCAGCGAAGCAACTCGCCACGGGCACAGGGCTGCGACCTGGCAGCCGTTCCCGAGGGCCTCCCCCTCCGCGCTTTGCCCCGCTCCGGGTCTCGAGGGATGTGCTGGGGGCAGAGGGGAGCTCTTGCATCAGGTAAATTTTTTAGGGATGTACAAATAAAAGGGCAAGGGGGGGAAAAAAAAGCCTGAAAAGATGCTAATGGAACCCAGGGCTGTGCCACCCTCCACGGCTGCACCCCTGCCCCGTGGCGTGCACTTGCCGAAGGACGAAGCAGCGGCAGGAGCTTTGCTGCCCGCAGCCCATGCTGCGGGCAGGCAGTGGTGCAGGCAGAGCGCTGCGGGCAGCCCCGCGTCCTGCCTGCCCCGGCAGCTGGCAGGACCTGTTGTACGAGGTGCCTGGGATGGCTCGCGCCTGCGAGCGTGTTGCTGCAATTCCCAGTGCACGTCATGTGGGTTTTGCAACCGCCCCAACTGTCTCGGGGTGGATGAACGGAAAGAGCCCGGAGTGAACCGAGCTCCCCACCGCCCGCGGCGGGCACCGGCAACGCCCCGGCGCGGGAGCGGGGCAGAGCCCCCGGGTGACGCCCAGCCCGGCACATGCCCCTCCAGCAGCCCTTTTTCCGCAGGGATAAATGCCAAAAGGCAGCACCTCCTTCCTTTGCAAGAGGGAACCATCAATCCTTCAAGGAAAAGGAAGGGAAAACCCAACAAATCCCAGCTGCAACGGGTGCGGCAGCATTTCTGTGTGCGTGTTGTATCAGCATACAGGGGGGTGCCCCGTCCTCTTGCCCCTCATTGCCAGAGCAGGTATGGTGATGCCATGGACACACAGGCTCGTGGCTGCGGAAAGCCTGGGAAAAGCGATTTCCCTGGGAAACCGCTCGCTGCAAGAGGTGGGTGCATGGCCAGCGTCCCGGTCAGGAAATGCTGGCATCCTCCTCAGTGCCCTGCCTGGCTCATAGGAAACCCCTGAGGGGTCATCATCCCAAAAAAAGTGAGCAGGAGAGACCGAGGTATTTGGTGACGTGCCAGAAAATTCCCTATGGCACCCGGACACCAGCCAAAAGCGGGCAAAACTCCAATTACTGAGCTGGGGTGAAGCCTCAGCTGTTTCCAGCAAGGGGGGGACTTCTTTGGGAGCCTATGCGGGGGGCGGGGGGCGAGAGCGAGCGCACGTGGCACCGACCCAAACGCCGCTGAGGTCCCCGTCAGCCCGCGCATCGCTGTGCCCAGCCGCACTGTCACTCCACTGCTGGCACGCACGCCACGCTGCTTTGGCAGAGGCCCCAAGGAGTCGCCGGGATAAAAAAGCAAAAGGTTACCCGGGCCCTATACCGAGACGGTGCCGACTGATCCAAATCCCCCCGGGTGCAGTAGGTACCGGTGCCACCGTACCCCCGGGATTAGCTCCCCGTCAGCACGGCAGGAGCAGGATTTGTTTATGGCCACCCATGTCCCCAGCGGGAATTCCCCCCCCATGCACTGCAGGATACAAAACCAGCCTTGGGATGGTGGAAACCCAGGTTATTCCTCCTTCCCCAAACAGCCCTACAAACCCCACGGGGAATCCGGCAGCCCCGGCTCCACCTCCACCCAGCCGGCCCGTCTCCAGCACACCACCGGATTTTTGGGAAGACGATTTCTCCCACCACTCGCCCGGTACATGGTGGGACGGGGTGCCTGACGGTGCCGCCCCGCAAGCGGGATGAGCCCCGTGAACAGACGTGTCCGTAACACACGGGACAAGGAGGGAGGGAGGCAGAGGAGCTGCCCTGGGGACACGAGGCGGGATGCTGGTGACAACGCCCGCGCGAGCTATGCGCAGCCGGCCCAACGGGCACTGCCAGCGAGGTCAGCAGCGCCTTCCGGCTACGGGGTTTTGCCCAACCTGATGGGTTAGGTCTATTTTAAGGTGCTGGATGTCAACCGCCCCAGCTGATGGTTGGCTTCCAGCTGCTGTGGGTTTTCAAGGGGATTAAAGGGTGACTTGTCAAACTCCTGGATTTCCCCCCGAAAGGGGAAATGAAACTGCTCCTTTGCTGCTGACCCCCGCCAGCCCCACGGCGTTGCACTGCATCGTACCCCATCACCCAGCCCGGCCCCATACCCTGCTGCATCCACCCCCTTCGCTCCCCAATCCCTCCTCCTCCTCCCAGCCCAGTCTCAGCAATGGAGCTGAAACCCGGCGCCTTCAAAGTTTAAACTACAATCAAATCCCCGCAAGGTGGGGTGGGTTTGTTTGTTCTGTTGTAACTGAAAAGACTAAAAAAAAAAAAACCAAACCCCAAACCAACGGCACAGTCCCATGTGCTGCTTCTTCATATACCGCAGCAAGGTCACGGGAGCTGCCACCACTCGAGGACAAAGGCCACTGGAAAATACAGCTGAGACTGGAGCATCTCCTCGGCTGGCTGGTGGAAGACACTCAAAAATAAATTAAAACCCACCAAAATGGCAAGTGCGCTGGCTGAGAGAACCCCCGCAGTCTTTAAAAACAAGAATCTGCCTTAGAAACAGCGCTCCGGCCTCCTAATAACCTTAATTGCTCCCGACAGCCCCAAGAACCAGGTTTAATGACATGACTCTTGTCTTGTTTGCTTTTCAGGCTGCTTTATCTCACACGGCACCTTGCACTCAGCTCAAGTGACGAAAAGCCAGTTCCTCTGAAATTCGCCCCCGTTCCCCTGCGATCACAAGCTCCAGCTCCCAAAACAGTGGGAGCTGAGCCGGGGAAGAGCCCGGCGCTGGCACACCAGCATCCCGCCGCGGGAAACCCCCGGTAAAGCTGGGAAAGCTCCGCGCTGCCCTTTGCACTGCCCAGTTAGCAGGGCTGGGTGACAAAAGGCTTTTTTATGGCTCTTTTTTGCCGGATTTACATCCCGATCCGGGCTATGCAAATATTGTTCATGACAGCACGCCCCTCCGCGGGGTTAGGAAATGTGGAGGAGGGCTGGAAACCCAGACGGATGTGGGGAAAACCCCAGCAATGCCGAGGTCTGGAGTGCCCTTGGCCAACGCATCTGTGAAACAGGGCGAGCACAGCTCCCTGGCAATTAATAAACTAATGGAGTATTGCTGAAATTTAGTTGGGACCATTTCCAGGAATTACCTCTTGTGATTTACGCTCTCCTTGGGGTTTCCCTTCTCAGGTCCTAGTGCTCCAGCCACGCTCACCCGCCCTGGGACGACTCTTCAGCCCAGAGAGGGGTCCATGGCTTCTCCTCCCCATCTTTCACTGTGACTAGTAGCACTGAAGTGCTTTATTTTCTCCCAGAAACAAACTCACTCTTTCTTACCAAGCCTCCATTACGACGCTGGAGTGAAAATAGCCTTTTCCAGCCAAGCTCGCCTGTCCTACGGAGGTGAAATCAGGGCTCACGAAGAAATTCCCCACCAAAGCAGATGGGAATTCAGGTACAAAGATGACAGCAGCTGTGCCTCGGCTGACATCGCCTGTGCCTCGGCCTCGTGGGCACAATGAGATACGACAAGCCAAGGGCTACGGTCCATGCACCAGCCCGGCCTCCCTGGGCGTGGGGCGCTCCGGCAGCCTCTGCTCCCCGGTTGGGGCTGGACTAAAGCGGGGGAAGCTGCTCCCCAAGTTCCCGCACACAGACCGGAGGACGCTGCTGGACACACGGACAAACTTGGAGGAGCTGCGGCCAAACCAGACCAGCTCCTCAGGCCATCTCTCCGAGTGCCTGCAGCTCTCGTTTCCAGCAACCGAAACATTAAATATTAAGCAAAGGGAGTTAATCTATACCTGGGATGTTGACACGAAGCGGAGGAGGGGAGAAGAAAAAGATAAATAAACATTTTCTTTTTAAAAAAATCAATGTGCCTCTCCCGGCTGCCCCGCCAGCGCTTGCCAGACCTCCGAGCACGGCACCAAGGATGCGTTTGGAGGAACAAGATGCGCCGAGAAGTGCCACCCTCCCGGCTCTCCCCGGTGCTGCCAGAGCACCCTGCCGGGACCCTCGGTTGGCTTTGGGTGCAAGCGGGACCTCCTCGGCTGAGGGCAGAGCCCTGACCGGGGCCACGCTCACCTTGCGCTCGCCTCTGCCGAGGCTGGGAGAGCATCCAAGCAGCAGCAGAGCAGACATCGATTTAAGAGGGTCAATGCTCAGTTAATGCTTACCAGGACGGTCCTGCCGCTCAAATTGGCTTTTGGAGCTGGGGAAGATGAGCGCGCTGGGATGGCTCATCCGTCCCTCGGCTCAGCGTCAGCCCACGCCCGGTGGGGCTGGCACCGGAGTGGCCGTGCCCCACGGATCCCTCGGCACCGGAATGAGCCTTGTACAACTGGAGGGAAACGCCACCATTCATCTCCCAGCAAATGCTTTCAAGCATCACTCAACACCTCTCCAGCAGAGGGGACCGGTATTTTTTTTCCTGGCTGAGTGCTGACATGTATATTATTTTTTTTAATTCCAGTCTCAGCGTTCCCCCCCCCAGCCCTCCGCTCCCCCCGAAAGAAAACAAACCCGAAAGCACAGAGTGTGCCTTGCAAAAGTCCCGGCTCTGGTGTCCTGCCGCGAAGGGGCACGCGGTGGTCCCAGCAGCCAGCCCGCCTCAGCCCGGCGCTGCTTGTTGACATACGCGGCACAGTATATTTCTTTAAACAAAGAAGCCTATGCATTCAATGCATTGTTGCGAGAGGGTTTGTTTTCAAAGCCTGACCCCAAATCTGAACTCCGTGGATCCTGCGTTTCTCAAGATCAAACGCGAGAAAACGTGACCAATGCAAACAAGAAATAAACCTTGATAATTATAGCCGTGTGCTGGGGCGGCTATTGTTTAGTGCACACTAGTACCCGCTTCAGCATAAACATAACCCTATTTTTAAAGGGATGCCTGACCGGCTTACAACACTACTCCCCATTTTGCCTCCAAAGCCCCTCTTTGATACAAACCCACCTTCCCGAGAACGGAGAGGAGATTTAAGAGCAGAGCCAAAAGGCTAAGCGATGCGCCCGCGGCCGTGCCGAACGCCGGTGTTGGAGCGGGGAGCGGGTCCTCGTCCCCCCGATCTGCTCCCGGTTGCTGGGGGACGAGGGGGACCCCGGGATCTGGCTGTTACTTGCAGCCGGCAGGAGGAGACCGACGTCGGAGGACAAACAGACAGCGCCGGTCTTTTCAGGAAGGCCATATCACTTAGCACTTGGAAAGGAGCTACAATATTTTCCTGATTATGTTTGCACGCAAACGAGCGCCGCGGGGAAATTATGCAACCCTGAACGGGGAGGGGTGGGAGCGAGGGAAGAAGGGCTGGAGGGGGCCCCCACGCTGCACCCCACTCCCCTCGGCCCCAGACAGCGCAGCTGCAGCCCCCGAGGTACCTCGCTCCCGGCGGCAGATGGGCTCCATCACCGCCCCCTCTCCCCTCCGCCGCCGCCGGAGCCCCTCCACCGCAGCCTCCCAGCGCAGAGGCAGCCCCCGGCCGGCGTGTCGCACAGAACGCAGGGGGTTATTAACGGCCTCTTCATTAAGCACCCGGACCAAAATGCATATATTCGTCACCCGGGCAATTTAATTACCGAGCCCGGGTTCACCTCGCGCACCCACACGCCTTTCTTTTTCGAGGCCTCTGTGCGGTCATAGCCATAAATAAATAGACTGCAGGAGCAAGAGGCAGATGCTGACTCCTACAACCTCCGTCTTGGGCACGGAGCCTTTAAACCACCAGAACTTGCAGTATTTAATTTCTTTTGTTACCGCTTCTACCTTTAGAGCTCTGCCTTAGGCTTTCTAGATACGATCACAGGCAGCAGGAAACCGAGAGCTACGAGATGAGCTTCCTAGCAATCACACGCACACTCGTACAGCCCATCAATCACCCTAATTACAACCGACCACACGTCCACAGCTCTCTGTGGCGCTCCGTTACTGCCCCTAATTACACGATCGCATTGTTTCTCCGGTAACAGTATCGCAGAGTTAATTCTGTAGATGCGGCGTACCTTGTAATGCACTTCATCCTGGCGCGCTCCGCGCCGCGGTCACCAGTCATGCGTCAGCTGAGCAGAGGGAACGCAGGCAACAGTGGTCCCCAAAATGAGACTTTAAGGTCCTCATGTGCCCCCCAGCACTGCCTCTCCCCGCAGCACACTCCCACTTCGGCTTCTGACTGCTGCCCACATCCCATCCCGAGTCAGGACACGACCGCAAGCAGGTTCCCTCAACGCCAAGTGCTTGTCTCTACCCGCCAGACAAAAGCAAGGTGGGCCATGGCTGTCCACCGCAGGGACGGATATGATCTTCTCGGGAGGGATGCCAAGACCTAGGACAAGGCTGGGCCTCCCGAAACCAGTCCCCATCACGGACCCGCTGGGACCATCACCCCGGCAGGCTGGTGTCCCTCTGCCAAGTCTACTTGAACAGTGGGGTCCCTGCAGGGAGAAACGTCCCTTTTCTCCACGTTAACACTACACACTCTTGATCCTGGCCGAGCCTGTAGGTCCTACCAAAACACACAACCGGGTGCAGTTTGTGGGTCTAGCTATTAACGGTCATTAACTCCCCGAGACCCCGCACCGCCCGCGGTGTGACGGTGCCAGACCTGCCCTACCCTACGTAGGCTGATACGACCTGGAGGAAGCGTGTCGGCGGGGCAGATGCTCTCCTGCAAGCCACCCCCGAGGAGCGCGATCCGGCAGATAAGGCAGACAGACATACAGCTTGAAAAACCCGTAACAGAATAACAGTAGTAACAAAAAAATAAAGGGGGTGGCTCACACGCACCGGCTGATTCACCAGCGTTGCTCTCCTTACTCCAAAACACACCAGGCAGGACAAGCTAAGGGCATGCTTTTCAGATGAATTACTTTTAATTGAGTACATAGGAGCTTAGAAACACATGATGCTGTTGGAGATAAATATAGCCACGGCTACAAGGATGGAGGGGGCAGGGAGCGATCGCGGTTCAACGCATCCGAGACGGAGCTTCCAGCCCCGCCGCCTCCTCGGTGCGCTCCGGGAGGCAGCGCCGGCCGAGCCGCCGCACCTTCCCCCCCACCCCCGCCGCCCTCGCCCGCCCCGCTCCCCCCGGCCCCGGCGGCGGCTCCGCGGGGCTGACAGCTCCGCTTATGCCAGCCCCGAGCGGCGGGCCGGGCCGCCCCCGCTCCCCGCCCGGCCCGGGCCGGGCAGGGACCGGGG
>JAVKLA010000039.1:2640050-2671911 GCA_034782735.1 Sagittarius serpentarius | reverse complement strand
CACCCCAACCCAAGGGCCCCCCCTGGGGTTTGGAGCCCCCCCAGTTGCCCCCCAGCCCCGGGCACCCCTGCAGGCAGGCTGCAGGCAGGCACCCCCCTCCCAAGGGTGCAGAGCCTGGGCCTCCATGCTCAGTGATTCAGCTACTTGCAGGGAGCTTTAATTTTATCGCTTAAAACTCGAGTTCTTGTTGCCTCGTGGTGGTGTCAGCGTGATAAAACACCTATGGATTAAGATGCTTTTTAGCGTAGTTTGTGGCTGCTTTGTCTGCGGCTGCCTGGCACACAGCAGCCAGCTGCCGGATACGCTGCCGGACACGAGCCGGAGGAGGGGAGCACAGGACCTGGATGGATGGGCAGACTGGCGATGGCAGAATTAATAATTCATCTTCAAAACTTCAGCGTGCCAAGGCACACCCCTCACTTGCTGCGTCTCGTTGCCCAGATTTGAGAGAGGTTGATAGTTTCTTTTCCCAAAAAAAAAAAAAAAAAAAAAAAAAAAAAAAAAAGAGTATTTGGGTGGCATTTCTGTATCTCAGTAGCATCCCCTGTGACAGGTCAAACAGCTCGGTGATTAGGGGAGGGTGAAGAGAGCATCCGTCCGGCAAAACTTCATCTGGCAGCTAGAAGGTTAATGCGCACAGTGCTCTTCTGGCACAAACGCAGAGCACGCTAAGGGCTCTTACGCATAACGCCTTTGGTGCAACTTAGACCCCAAATGTCCGCTCCTTTCCCAAGAAGCTGAAGCCCACAGAGAAAACTCGAGATGAAGCATATTTTGCTTTGAGCTGTCATCTCCCTTGGCCCAGTTCTGAACCAAAGATGCTCATCCTCCATTTTATGGTGGATGACAAATCAGCTGCGGATGCCAAGATCTTGACAAGTTACGAACAACAGCCCTAAACCCAAAATTTTTAAAAAAAAAAAAAAAAAAAAAAAAAAAAGGCAAGAATGTTTTTTGCAGAGCTTCTCATCCAAAAAGCCATCCTCTGAGCTGCACCCCACGGACAAGAGCCGCAGCATTTCCTACGTCTCGGTGGGCGGAAGGGTTGCAACCAGTTCCCAGGCAGGAGCTGCCCCGACTCCCCCAGATCCCGCTGGGATTTTTGCAGGGCTGCACGTACAGCACCGACGGGCGAAGCAGCGCTGTCAGCCGGGGAAGGGATCGCCCGGACCCACGGCGCAGCCCCGGCAGGGAGCCGCATTTGAGCTGGCTGGGAGTGCTCCGTGGCTGGAGATGCCAGTCCTGCGGCCGTTCCCAAAGGCAGCGAGCGCCGGGTTTCCAGAAAGACCCTTGCTGCTCACCGAGGTTTTCCTGGGTTTATCAAAGCGCCTTCTATACTGGGGGAGAATAAGGCTGGTTTGTTCAGCAGCGTCCTGCTCACACGAACCGCCGGCGAGCGAGTGAGCTCCTTCTGTTAATGAGCTGAGCACAAAAGGGAAAAAAATGTCATTGAAGATTTTCCTTTGGTGATAAAGAGTCATTAAAAACAACACATGATTCCTGGGCCAGCAGGGATCTTTTCCAGCCAAAACAGAGCCTGGATCTGTGCTGCTGTTCCCACCGCCCCGTCCCCTGACTCCTCCTCTGAAGATCAAGGCAGGCATCTCTTCTCCCAGGCGGCCCTAGCACAGGAGCCACGCACGGAGCAGCCCAAGGATGACGGAGGAGGATAACGTGTAGTTTCATCCACACCTTTTTTTTTTTTTCCCCCACCCCTTTCTCCCTTCGGCATTCGGCTATCGGGGCGTTGTGTTTGCATGGATTTAGTTTGTACCCGAAGCAGAGATAAAGCCAAAAGGTGGTGGCGGTGCTGGGTCTGTCCGGGGGCTGGCAGCAGCTTCTGCGGGATGGGGAGGAGCCGACGAAGTGGCCCTCGGCTCCCTGACCAGCGCCGGGGGGCCCTGAGGCCGCCCCATTTCTGAGAAATCAAACAACAGAACCAAAACCCACATCAACTAAAACCCAAGGGAAACAACCGCCTGAAAACCCACTTGCCAGTTTGGTGTTTGCTAGTTGTATACCTGGAAAGAAACATCATTTAGATAAAAAAAAAACATTAAGGAGCCTGTTTGTTTTAAACCAGATAAGCAGCAGGGCAAGCTTTTTATACTAACCCCAAGGCAGCGAGGCGGTTGCATTTACGGCATCCTCCTAAGCAGGCTATTTGGCGAAGGTCGGTGTTGCAGAGCCCAGCCTTCAGAGGCGGCTGTGATTTAGAGGCAATTTAGTCAAGTGCTGTTCCTAGAGCTGAAACATTTTGCAGTAGAAGGAGGGGGGGAAAAAAAAAAAAAAAAACCCACCCAACTGTGGCATTTACTAATAAAACTCTTTAGGAATATTTTTAGCTGTGATTTAATGTTATGTTGCACTTTGCTGTGAAGCGTTTGTTTGCTGAAGCCTCCTGGCAGTTGTTAGCCGTGGTAGAGCTGCCTTTGGCTGAGTTAGCAGAGGAGGAGAGCTGCAGATGGACCGGAGGAGAGGTGCGGGCAGCGCTCCCAGCCGGGGCGGGCGATGTGCCTTCCTGGTGGGACACAGGTCACCGATTCAGCCCCAACCCAGGCAGGGATGCAGCTCTGCCCCAGGGCCAGCCCGACGTCCACGTCCCTCCTCCCTTTGGCCGGAGGGCCTGACCCTTTCCCTGCAGTTGCAGCTCCGCTCCGTTCTTGGCTGACAGCAAATATTTCTCGGTGCCACCCAGGGTCAGGACTGAGACCTCTCAACTCCTTTCACGTGTGCTGCAGGAGTAGCAAGTCCACAGCCCTGGCTTCCAGCCTCCCCCGAGCCGAGAGCCTGTGGGTGGGGGACCAGAAACAGCATCCCACGTCCTGGGACTTTTCAGTCCCCAAGGCGTTTTGCCACCCGATGCTCTGCCGCCAGATGTGCTAACCCTTCTCACTCAGGGTGGGGCTGGGGTGCTTTCCGTGGCCCCAGACCGTCCGTAAAGCCAGACTTCTTCTGGATGCAGAGGTCTCAAGGAGGCGGCGGGCAGCGGCATTGCTTCTCCCGTGCCCATTAGCCTCGGTGCAATCATGAGAATTTACTCTCACTGAGGATCTGCCCTCTGGTTTATTTTAAGCAAGGGGTACGCTTGAGATCCAGCCGGCTTGAATATATTTAATTAACCCTTGGACAATAGCTCTGGAGTGATTATCAGCTTCACACAAAGCAATGATACTTGTCATGCTGGTAGCGTTCACAGTCATTTGGGCTAGCAACAAATTAAAAAGTGGTTGCAGATGTATTTCGTAAATTAGAGCAACGAGTCCTTGCGGTGCAGATCACGCTCCATTTTGTGTGGAGTAACTCAGCAGATCTGGTCCAGCTTTAGCAAGCAGGTTTCTCCGCATTGCAAAGAGCCACCTGCACAGTTTTTGCTGGTTTTTTTTTGTTTTTGTTTTTGTTTTTGTTTTTTTTTTTTCCCTGAGACACCAGAGCTTCAGCCCCTATAGACTATAGGCTCTGCTCTCCCTCCCAAGGCTGTCCATGGCCCACATCAGCCGAACATCTGAGGCTGAGCAGCAGGAGTTAAGGGCCATCTGAGCCAGAGGTTGCCCTTCAACCATTAGGTACCTGCTGGTGGCCCAGTCTGTCCTCTGCAGATTTGTCCGCTTGCTCCTTGAACCCTCCTGCACCGATTTCCAGCATGCTCTGTGGCAGAGCTCCACAAATCAACAGCTTGAAAGCCTGCTGCTTTTGCAGCTACCGCTTATTTCTGTCCGCTCAGAAATATTGCACACCCCGGGGATCCTTCCCAGCCCTCTCCTGTACCAGATCTGTCCTGCCAAACTCTACAGGACAAGCTCCTTCAGGCACCTACAAGCCCAACTGAGTGTCCCCTCTGCCTCTTGTCCTTTTCCTGACTCCAGAGTCAGGGTGGTTTGGTTTTTGTTTTGGTTTTTTTTTTTTTTTTTTGGTTTGGTTTGGTTTTTTCACTCCTTTCAATATCTGAGGACTGCCTTGTGTCTCCTTCTCCCTCGTGCCACCGCAGCCCCTCCCCACCTCGCCATCCCCAGGGTGCCTGCACCGAAACGTGGGTTGCAGTCCTGAACGGGCATTGCGAGATCTGGCACTTCTTGTTCTTTCGATATTCATTCGTAAACTTTTTTGTCTTTTGCTCAAGGATAATAGATTTTCAATATACCACTTTGGGGTTTTTTGCAGTACTCTGGCTCCTGGCATCTGACCAAAGCTTTTGCTCCCTTGCAAAAGCCTCCGGTTCCTGGCAGCGTCTGGTCCTCGGGGCTCAGCAGCACCCTGGGGAACCCAATTCGGGTAAGAGCTTTGATTGCAAGGACCGAGCAAACGGACTGCCCCCAAAGCTTGGCCCAGAACTGAGCTTAGCTGCAGGGGCTGACCCAAAATCCCAGTCTTCAGGTGTCTGGCATGGCTGTGCTTCGCCGCACGCTTACCCGCGTTCTCCCCAAATCCAAGCTCGGGGTTTGCCTTGGCCATCTGACACTCGGTGAATTAGGTTTCCCTTGGCCGCCTTGTACAGGCTCAGCTGCTGCCTCACACGCCATCCGGCTGGTTGGGTGCCGTGCTTCAATACCGTCACGCAAGGTATCGAAGATACCTCGATGGCTGATTTGGTTTTGCAAGCCGGCGGTGTGCAACATGGACATCCTTCCCAGCCCAGCCCTGCTTATCTCTGCCATGGCTCCATCCCGGTCCAAGTTGCTTCTGCCGGGAGCACTCGGGCATAGAAACCGAACCCCAAAATTGCCTTCTGTCCCGCCTTGGCCCGGTGAAGGAGGGTGGCAGCGGGGGGACTTCTCTCTCCTCTCTCATGCAATATGAAGCAGGGCACTGGGGCTGAGACTGTAGGTATCGGGCACCTGCCAAAACAAACATTTGTCTTGGGGATTAGCCAGCACCTGAGAAACATGTTGTCACCCAGCCTGTCCCTCCTTGCAGGGCCATCCAGAGCATGCATGATCCTTCAGGCCACTTTGGACCCCGCCGCAGGAATCCAGCTTGGCTTTGCAAGTCACAGCTCAATGCCCTGCCCAGTGGGTGAGTGAGTTTGGGGGTGCAGTGGAGGTGAGGAGACAGTTAGGTACATGAAAAGCTGTCGCAAAGAATATAAGGAGCAACGGCTGGACACAAAACTCCATTTTTTTGGACCCTCTTACAAGATGAGATCTGCTTTTCTGCCCCCGCCAGACCCCAGGGACTTACGCTGCCAGATGTGATGGCTGCCGAGATGAAGGATGACATCTGGAAGGAGCCGGCTGTTGGGGTCACCTGTGAGCCAGCATCTGCAAATCACACTGCCAGTCTGGGCTGGCAGTCGCGGTCTGGGAGAGCGCTTATTCTCCAGCCCTCCTGCGCTCTTCTCCTGCATGGTCTGGGAAAGCAGGGGCTGCCCTTCAGCAGCACCAGCAGCTCCGGGGTTTGGGGTGCTGCGGTCAATTTGCTGATTGTTCCTTGGGAGAAATCAGCCTCTTAGGGCAGAAGAGGAAGCTTGTTTCTGGTCTCGTCACCTCTCCTGCCTGGGCCTCTCAGCCGAGCTTTGCTTGGGCAGCAGTGAGCTGGACACGGTTCCTTTCCAAGCTCCTTTGCTTGGTTTGGAAAGCAGGTGGGAGGCTGCATCTCTGCAAGCTGATGCCCCAGCTTGGGTAGGATACAGCAGGTGTCGGGGTGGATTTGCGGCCGTAGGGAATGCCCACACCAAGGCCCGTTGCAGGCTGGAGCGGGCTGCGAGCCAGCCCGCAGTCCCGTGCGCTGGCTGCTGTGAGCTGCCCCGCGCTAGACAGAGCAGCGGCAGGGAACGGGGCCGGGCAGCCCGATGCATCTCGCAAAGCACAGGCAGGTTGGGGCGGGGGACGGGGGGGCGCCTGTGCCGCTGCCCCGGCGGGATGCCGAGGAGGTTTGACAGATGTATTATGGAAACCGCAAAGTGCTACCTGGAGAAGCAGCTGCGTGCCGTGGAGAAGTGGGCGCTTACCAGTTACCGTCAGCAGCAGGGAGCCTCTCCTTGGCCTGACAGCTGAGGCTGCCACCGCTGCCTTTCACCTGCGACGCTTCCCAGTACAGCAAGATTCAGAGTTATTGACTCTTTCAACAGTTGGGGAGAGAAGACAAGTGATGGGAGAGCTGCCGCTGCGTGCCTGTACCATGGCAGCGGCTCCCGGGAAGCCTCCGGCCAGTCCCACTCCTCCTGCCTTTCACCTCCAGGAAATTCCTGCTGAGCCTGTGGCTCCCATTTTCCTCCTCCTGCAGCCTGACACCAGCGTTATCCCACTGCGGGCTCCTTGCTCCCACTCAGGAGGCAACAAAGCCTCATGGATTTTTGTCCACGTAAGCGATACCCGAATCTGGCTGATGTTCCCAGACCCAGCAGAAGAGATGCTCATCCTACAACACCACCCCGTAGATGTGCAGAGAAACGGGAAGGCTCGGGTCATCGCAAGAAGGTTTAGCTAGCTGAGGTTGTACCTTTGAGTCCCGCACCCACGGAGCGGCCAGTGCCTAAAGAAACTGGGACCATCGCGTGAGAAAGAAAGAAGCAAACCTTGCTGAGGGTGGCTGGAAAAGCCCATATAACCACCTAAGCCTGAGTGGGGCTCTGAAGGTGAAGCATCATGGGGGCTTGCACCCTTATCCCTAAGGAGCTGAAGGGTGGGACGGGAGGGGCCGTGCTGAGCCAGGCAGGGCAGCGCTGCCGGCCGTGGCTGGGGTCTCCCCGCAGCCTCGGAGCCATCAGCTGCGTCTCCTAACGCACTTTCAGCTAGAGAGGAAGGAAAGACCCCGAACCCTCAAGGGCTGGCACGTCTCCTGAGCTGTAGTCGGAGAGAAGAGCAGGAGCAGGGCAGGAGGGGAAGAGCTCATCCCCACCTACAAGCACCCGTCACCAGTGATGGCAGACACGCGTATCCCAAGGGAGGGCTTTAGGAACTCCTTTTTGCACCCTCCGTGCCAGAGCAGGCATTTCGCAGCAGAGCCCAGCCCAGGGCTGCCTGGGCAGGATCGAACACCTTCCACCAAACCTGGAGCGACCCAGCAAGGTGGAAAACCCTTCCCAATGTCCAGCCCGAGCACGGACACCAAAGCTGGACGTCCCACCTGCTCTGGATCAAGCCTCCCTCGCCCCCGGCAGCGCTGATGTAAGCCTCCCGCCCTGGCTGCGCTCTTGGGGCACAAGGACAAGGTCAGGGCAGCGGCGCGTTAAGCCAGCGCCGTGAACGAAGCGCTGCCCCGGCCTCGTCGCTCCTGCCCTTGCCGGGGTGCAGCGGGGCCGGCGGCTGCAGGGGGAAGGCAAGTGGGAGCCCAAGGTGACCCCGGCGTAGGCGCTCGCCGTCACCCCCGCCCAGGGCTGGCGAACAGCAGGCAGCGCGGGCAGCAGGGTCTGCTGGCAGCCCCAGACACCCCCAGAATCAAGCAACCAGGAGGCAGGAGCCAAAGGGGACAAGGACAAAGACAAGGCCGCGGCACAGGTCCAACACCCACCCTGAAGATCGTGCCAAACCCAGGACTTGCCCCGGGTGCCGGGACCCACCCAAGGGACCCACCTGGGGCAGGAGCTCCTTGCAGGGCCGAGATCTGGCAGGGCCTGGCCAGGCGCAGAGCTGGAGATCGGCAGCACCCTTCAGGGCAGGACTAGCACCCCCAGCTGAGCTTAAATAACCTCCTGGGCCCACGGGTGGGGTGTGGGTCCCAGGTGAGGCTGCTCGGGGCCATCAAGGGCTGGTAGTGCCCGTGGGAAGATGGCAATTTGGCCCTGCGGCTGCCCAGGTGTGGCTTTGCCGGTTGCATGGCAATGCCCAGCTGGGCTCTACTGGGGGTGCCACAGCGGTGCATTGGCGATGGCTCGTGGTGCTGAGCTCTGAGGTGGGGTCCGGTATGGCCGTATGTATGGAAGAAATCATGAATTGCTCTTGGCCTAACCCTGTCCATGTTCGGGCTTCTCCCCCTTGCACCAGGGAGTCACCTCCGGGCCTGGCAGCTCCCTGCTCCTGGGAGCCCTTTCCCGAAGGTCTGAGGACCTGCCGCCAAAATCACCCCCTCAAAGGCTTGCAAATTAGCCAAAATATCAGCACGAGCAGGAGCAGCGCTGGGCACAGCCGAGCATCCCTTCGCTGGCGCTCCGGCCAAGCTGCCAGCGCTCAGGATTTGTGCGCAGCCTTTTGATAGGTGTGGGCAGGACGTGCCTGCGAGGACAGACGTTAAGTTGGTGTCGCGTGTGGCCCATCCCCACCCAAAGCGGTTTGGTCCCCTGAGTTGGGGCAGGCGGGTTTTAGGTCAGAAGTTGGGTTTTCAACCCAGAAGTCAGAGGTTTGGTGCCGCTGGAGCACGAGGGATGCTGTTACAGCAGGTTGAGTTGGCACTTGTCGCGGGAGGGGGTGGCAGGGGTTTCTAATCCCTGCGTTCCTGTTAGCAGCCATTCATCGGGGAGGTTAAAAAGCAGCTTCTCCCATGGCTTGGCCAAAGCTGCCTGTCCTGGCTACCCTAGCCTAAAAATGTGTGCCTAACTCCTCCTTGGTGTCTTCTGCTGCAAGCTCTGAGTCTTGTGAGGGCTTTTGCGGGGGAGATTAAAGGGATCTTTCTTCTCCACGGATGCTCTCCCGTGGCATGCTCTCAAATGCTGTTATCAGACCACACACCCACCTTCTGCCCCTCTTCAAGTCTGTCCCTGCTCGGAAGAGTTTCAGACCTTGAATCCTTTTCTTCTTCATTCTCCTCTGGTGTCCCCATGGGGGATGGAGGCACGGGTGGCCTCGATTCCTCCCGGGCCCCCTGCGTGGGGACAAAAAGCCCTGGGTGCCGGTGGCCGTGTCCTAGGCGGATGCCGAGAATGGCTCTTTGTTCCCTGTTTCTAATTACTGGGCCCAAGCAGTTCGTTAACGGCTCGCTCTGCCCCGCGCCCTCCCGTCCCTGCAGCCGCTGCTCGGGGGGGGGGGGGAACCCCCCGCGGGGGCACGCCGGGGCTCAGCCTCTGAGTGCGGATTTTGGGGCGACACATAAAACCGCCTCAAAGCAAGCTTGGGGTGAAGCTGCCAGCATTGCTCATCTCTTTACGCAGCCCGGGGAGGGCGTTCAAGGGGTGCCCGGAAAGGGGGGGTTGTACGTGGCCAGAGCAGGCGCCCATCAGCAGACATCCAGAGCCTCCCCTGCAAACTCCGTCACAGTTTTGTTACCCAAAAAATAACCAGCTGGCAGAAGCCTCTTGGGTTTTTTGGGAGCCAGGGACAGTACCAGCCCCGTCATCCGTGTTCAGTGACTTTGGGAAGCGCTGGAGGACATGCAGTTTTCTCTGAGCCCAAAGCATCGCGCAGCCCTAAGGAGGGTTCAGGGCTGGGGTCCTTCCCACGGCCCCCTGCCTGCCCCGGGGCAGAGCGGAGCCCAGCCATTCACCCCCGTATGTACAGAGCTGGGAGCACAATCGGCCCTTTGGGAAGCTCAATATGAATGATTTAGAAACCATTTTTGGGGCTCTTTCATGGAAGGGAGCTTGAATTTGCATTTGAAAACTGCGGAGGAGCTGGCGGTGCTGGCGGGGGGACGGGAGCACTGGCCGGGTGCTATCAATGGGAAACTGTTCTGTCTAACGCTCCCGGGGCCAAAAAATGTGAACTCTGCAGATTTCTGGCTCCGTTCACGGTCAGAATTGCTGGCTCTGTTGTCGGTGCCCGGGTGCTCCGCTCCCAGCTATTAATGGCTCTGCTCGGAAGCTAATTTTCCTTTGCTGCCAAAGCAGAGCGGGGTTTTATGAAAGATGGGGTGGATGGGGGGTGCCCGGGATGGGGGGATTCAGCTCACTGCATTTGGGAGCTGGGAAGGCTGTTTGTGCTCTGCGGTCCTTATCAGGCCAGGATCCAATTGACAGCAATTTCAACGATAAAGCCATCAGTCTGCATTGGGAGCGGAGCTGAGGCCCGATGCACTCGTGTCACAGAAGACAAACGAGCCGGTGGAGTCACCGCCTGCTTTGTGCCTGCCCGTGTCCCAGTCCCAGGCTGCAGCACCCCAGGAGACACCACCGCGGCTAATAAATGCTCCGGTTTTTTTTCTTTAATCCTTTCTCAGCCTGTTTCACACCACTCGCCCTTCATGTCAGCGGGGGTAACCTGCCCCCAGCGCTCCCCCTGCCCCCCACCGACTGTGCCCGTCCTTCGTCTTTCTTTGCCACCTCCCACGGGTGCTCTCGCTGGAGATGAGGCCGTTGGGTGTGGGCATCTCCCTGGGTCTCCTTGAGCCCAGCAGAAAATGAACCATCCCCGGTTCAGGTGGGGCTGGCGGCGGAGCGGGGGGCACGCAGGGGTGCTGCGGAGGGCAGGGGCGAGCTGGCCGCGGCAGCTTGCCTCCCTCGGCGTAGTGCGTGCACAAATAAAACCCCGGAGAGCTTTCCACTGAGCTGGAAATAATGGCATTACAAGCGCTTGCTCGCTTCTGGCCGCTCTTCGGGTTGGATGAGGCTTTTCGGGGGCGGCTGAAGGGCTGCAGCACGTGGGGTTTTGCTCCTGGTTTGAGCACAGCTCCGGAAAGGTAAGTGGGAAAGGCTGCCTGGGATCGGTGGCTTGTCCGCGGAGCAGAAGGGTAGGGACAGGGCCCCGGCATGGTCCTCACCTCCATCCTGGCATCTGCGTACTCGCCGGCATCCGGAGGTTTGCACCCACGGAGCATCCCCTGTGTGGAAAAGCCCTGCTGCCACCGTGCGGGCTGCATCCTCCGTATCCCGGTGTGGGAGGGACGAGTCCCCTGGGCAGAGAGCAGAGGGAATGGGGAGAAAAAAGAGGCAAATGGCAAAAGCTGTGTATTTTCTTTTTTTCTTCTTTCCTTCTCCTTTGCCAGGAGAGGCGTGAGGGCTCGCCGGCAGCATGCCGCTGGTGAAGAGGAATATCGAGCCCCGGCACCTATGCCGGGGGGCTCTTCCCGAGGGGGTGACGAGTGAGCTGGAGTGTGTCACCAACAGCACGCTGGCTGCCATCATCAAGCAGCTGGGCAGTCTCAGTAAGTCATGGCACAGCAATCCCGGCGTGGGACGGGGCGGTGGGATGCTGGTGGGATGCTGGTGGGACGCTGGTGGGACGCTGGTGGGATGCCGCGGTCGCTTGCTCTGGTTCCAGTCACAGAGAAACGGGGGCTACGTGAGAGCCGTGCAGGCTGCAGCCACCCCTAATCCGGTGGGAATTATCCAGCTAATAAAAGGAGGTGCTCAGGGCCAAGCCCAAAGTGGGGACTTGGTGACAGTTTTAAGACCCATTTTCCTCCCATAGCCGGTCTGTGCAGTGGGGGACGGAAAGCCTTTGCGAGCCCCTTGCCTCTCGGCTTGGCCAGAAATAGGAAGGTCAGGCGAAGATTAAAAAATCCCAACCTATTCTTTTTAATCTTAGAGCTTTATGTGAAAGAGAGGTCTATATAAAAGGTCTAAACCCTCGGCTCTCTTCCTGCCCTGGGACGGATTTCAGCAGAAAAGGGGAGGACGAGAGCATTGCACATGCCGAAGTGAAGGTTTAATAGGAGCAACTTATTTCACTGCTGAATATCAGCTTAAAATAGAGAGAGGCGCACAGGATCTTCAGGGCTCCTCCTCTTTTTTCCCCCTCCAGAACTAGATTCTTCTCTAAAATACTCCCAGAATAATAAACCCTATATTTATGGAGCTGCTGGAAGCACAGCAGCCGGTGTGAGCAGCACCCGTGGGTGCTCAGGCCATGGCAACCTTGTCCAGGGGAAAAGTAATTAAATACAAATAGCCGAGCTGGGTGACAGGCTGAGCAGATATCAAAAGCACCTTGATCTCGGGAGCTGTTTGATATGCAGCTTTGGAGGGAACCCTGAGGAACAGGGGTGCTTGGGCTGGGCTGGGTGCTGGGACGGGAATGGGTGCTGGGACGGGAACGGGTGCTGTAGCCTGCCAGGTGCCCCGCTCAGCCCTGTGATAACAACAGCCCTAATGAAGAGCTATCGTAGCGACGCACTGAGTGCTGCAGGGAAATAACTGCTAAAGTGAAACAAATCGCGGCTTCTCCCTGCTGCAGCGCTCTCCCCGCTGCCCTGCTTTCGGTTTTCCACCTTCAGGGCTGGGTTTCCACAGGTCACGTTATGTGATGGTAGTTTTTTGGCTGCGTCTGTCCTGGTAGATCCAAAAGCTTTCTGGGGCACAGCCCACGATGGTTCATTGCCTCCCGCGGGTTACTGCTCTCATTGAAAAGGATGCTCGTGTGCAGAGGGGGGGCCAGGAGAAGGATGGGTGGTTTGTGCTCCCCTCCCTCCGTGCAGCGCTTTGCCAGGTCTAGGAGAGGATGAAGCTCAGCTCCCAAAAAACCAAGGCTGGGGAGAGAGCCCCATGGAACTGGGAGGGAGGCGTGGGGCCCAGGGGACGGGCTGGGAGAGGGCTGCCTGCCTGCCCTCCACCCTTTTCCGTGACGGGCGCGCGTTGCCCTCTGCCAGGCAGGCACGCGGAGGACATCTTCGGCGAGCTGTTCAATGAAGCCAACAGTTTCTACATGCGGATGAACTCGCTGCAGGAGAGGGTGGACCTGCTGGTCATCAAGGTGACACAGCTGGACTCCACTGTGGAGGAAGGTGAGGGGCTGGGGCTATTTCGGGGTGACAGCCAGGCGCGAGTGGGTGGGAGATGCGTGCTCGGGGCCGGACCACCCGCTGGGCTGGGTTTGGGGGGGCTGAGGTCACCCCTGCATCCCATCTTCTTCCCGTGCCCCCAGTTTCGCTGCAGGACATCAACATGCGCAAAGCCTTCAAGAGCTCCACGGTGCAGAACCAGCAGGTTGTGTCTCGCAACTCCATCCCCAACCCGGTGATGGAGATGTACCAGCGCTGCGACAAGCCCCCGCCGCTCAACATCCTCACGCCCTACAGGTAGGGCGGACGGCGCGTCGCTCCTTGGGGGGACCGAGGAGGTCCTGGAGGGTCCCAGGGGGCCCTTTCCAGGAGAGGCATCGGGGGCGCACCCCGTTTGCTGCTTGGTGAGGGCTGAGAGGCTGTTTCCTCCAGTTGCTGTGCCACCATCCCTATTGTGTAGGGCGCTTGGGACGCGTGAGCCCACGCAGTGGCACTGCGGGTAGTGACATGTTCATAGTGGACACGTTCACGGTGGGGCAAGAGCTTAGGGCCGTGATTGTACAGAACCCCGCTGTGCAGGGGAAGGGAGGGTCTTCTCCTGTGGCTGATAACCCCCTCTCCTCCCTCCCCAACCCCCCAGGGATGACAAAAAGGACGGCCTCAAGTTCTACACCGACCCCTCCTACTTCTTCAACTTATGGAAAGAGAAAATGTTGCAGGCGACAGAAGATAAGAGAAAGGAGAAGCGCAGGCAGAAGGTAACGGGCAGGCGGGGGACACCGGGTGCTCCCCCACCGTTGTGGTGGGTGCATCTCGCGGGGCTGGGCCGTGCTCCCTGGGTACCGCTGACGGTCCAGAGGAGCCGGGCTGGAGATGGAGCCGCAGCTTGTGTGTGCCCTCAGGAGCAGCGGCTGGTGGAGGACTCCACCCGGGAGGTGAAGAAAGTGAGGAAAGCCCGCAACCGGCGCCTGGAGTGGAACATGATGGCGTATGATAAAGAGTTCCGACCCGATAACAGGTTCTCACCATCCCCCTATCACATGGCATCATCGGAAGGATCACTGTCCCCAGATAATAGGCAGGTTTTACCTACTACGCGTTTAGCTCACTGGCTCTCCTTTGCTTTTCTTTCCTTCTCCGTCTTTGGGGGGATGTGCTGCCCGGAGCGGGGCCGGGGTGATAAGCCGTAAGTCCATGGTAGCTTCACGGCCAGCTGGTGCCCCCGGGGTCACATCCTGGACCTCAGGAGCAGCCTTGATGTTGGGATAAAGTCAGAGCACTCTCCATTTAGCAGCTAAGAGAAGAGACTGGCTCAGCTCTGTTGGTGTCCACCTCCCCTCCACTCTCTCTCCGCTTTCTTGCACATCTATATTTTTGTGGCCGTTTTTTGTTTTGTTGTCTCAATCCCAAAATACCCCCAAATCCATGTCCCCCCAACCCCTCCTGCCCAGCTGACCTCCCTCCCAGGAGTACGACCATTGGGTTTTCCTGTGCCGTAGATCTTACGCGTCGGACGCGGCCGACCACTCGTACCCGGCGAGCCCCAACCACCCTGCACAGCTGCTGGCCCCGGCGTCCCACCTGGCCCCGGCGGAGCACAAGGAGGGGGTGCTGGCGGCCGCGCCCCCCCAGGAGCATGTCTACCGCCCGGCGCCGGCAGCGGGCAGCCAGCAGAACAGCCTCAGCCGCCTCCAGCAGCCCCACGCGCCGCAGCCACCCGAGGCTATCCTCAATGGGCCGAGACCTCACTTAGTCAAGGATTACGGGTAGGGCTTCAGCCTGCCTCTTCTTTCCTGGCGGAGGGACGCCCAGGGGAAGCGGGGCTTGGTGGGTGCCTGGCTCCCCATTTCTGGGCTGACACAGTAGGGAGAGCCCTTGTCTGCAGCCGCCGTGGTCCGAAACTGCCGGTGAGACAGGAGGACAAATCGGTCAGGAGCACTTTTGGGGTCACCTCATCCCGGATAAGGGGACAAGGTGGATGGAGGGGACCGTTTTCCCCTGGGGTGTTGCCTGCCTTCCCACCACCGCATGCCCCATAGCCTGTCTTACCGGCAGAGCCCCCCCCACCTCCGTGGCCCTGGGACAGAGCTTACACGGGGGTCCAGAGCAAACCAAGCCACAGCTGAGCCAGTCGAGTGCCCGGGATGGGCGGTGGGTGCCCAGGATGGTTGATGGGTGCTGTCGTTTCTCATACCGCTGACGTGATTTTGCCCTCCCATTACAGCCCGCAGCCGGTGCCGATGGCAGAGTACTTCGTGCCGCCCGCCCCACCGCCCCCGCCACCCGTCATCCCCTCGGAGCAGACCGCCTTCGACAGCCCCATCTCGGCTCCCCCTGCGCTGGCCCCCGGCTCGGCCGCCCCCGCCTCCTACTCACCCTCACCGCCCCCCGCACCCCCCGGCCCCTACTCCGCTTCCCCACCGCAGGCTGGCCCCATGGGACCCCCGGTGGCACCCCCACCGCCACCGCCGGGGCCCCCCGCTGTTGCCGCCTCGCCGGCACACTCGGCATCGCCGCCGGCCCCCGCCGTGGAGCCCCGGAAGCCTCAGATCCCGCTGATGCCCATGAGCGATGCCCGGAGCGACCTGCTGGCAGCCATCCGCAGGGGTGAGCGATGGGGTTGGCAGCAGCGGGAAGTGGCGGCGGGGGGGGGGTGTGTGGGTGCGGGGAACGGGTCCCCAGCGCTGCCACCGCAGTGGCAAAATACCTCTTGGTGCAGAGTTGGGTGGTATTGGCTTCGCTGAGTGCAAGACAAGCCCCAGGTGGCCAGGTGATGCGTGAAGATGGTGGCACCCAGGTGGGACCTGGGGAGGGAAAGAGATGGGGGAAACCCATCACTGGAGGTGGGACGGAGTCCCACAGGGATGACTGGCAGCTCTTGTGCTGGTGGCCTCCTTCCAGGCCCATCCAGCAGATGAAGTGCTCCAAGGTCTCTCCCGTTTCCCCTTCCTGCAAATTCTCAGATCGAATGGCAGATTTAACCTTTGAGAAGGTTCAACCTCTCCGGGTTGAATGGAAGCGGAGGAGGAGATTTATTCTATTATATAGCTTTATAATTGCATGCATCTCATGATTACCTCATACAGCTTTATAATTGTGTGCATCCTCCTGCAAGGGGGCTGCAGCCACCCCGTTTCAGCCAATACTTTTAACTGGGGGGGATGCTGCACATTGGGTGCACCCACAGATGCTGGGCACGTTGCCCCTAAAACCTTCCCCCCTTTCCTACCCCAGGAATCCAACTCCGGAAAGTCCAGGAGCAATGGGAACAAGAGGCCAAAAAAGAGCCCGTGGGCAACGACGTGGCAACGATCCTGTCCCGCCGGATCGCGGTGGAGTACAGCGAGTCCGACGACGACTCCGAGCTGGACGATAACGAGTGGTCGGACTGAGGGGCCCCGGGGCTGGGCTGGCGCGGAGCTCCCCGGCTCCGTACCAGGTGTGTATAGGCGCCTTCCCCAGCGTCGATGCCAACAAGCGCGGGTGGCCCCGCTCATACAGGAGCTTTGCTTTTACACTATGTCAAAACCCCTTTGGGCAGCAGCAGCACTGGTAGGATACACCTCGGAGGCAGTGAGACCAGAAATTAGCAGCACCTTCGCGTTTAATGACTTCAAAAATGCTCTGAAGGCAGGTTAATAGAGTTACTGCAGATTTACACCTGGAGCAAGACCAGAGACTGACCCTGAGCGTGCTCTGCTGGAGGAGGGAAACCCAGAGGCTGTAGCGCTTTTTCAGCTAGATGTTAAACGTGTTAACGAAAAGCTCCTGGAGAAGAAGCCGGTTTGCACAGCTGGTGCCACCAGGGGCGCGGAGGGACGGCCGTGCACCGGGTTTGGGGATGCTCTGCTGCCCGCGCTTGTAGGATTGGGCAGCTCCAAAGGCAAAGCGTGGGCAGGAGCCTCCTTCCCCGCAGAGCGATGCTCCACGTTTCGCGGCAGTCGCGTAGGGATGGTCACCATTGCGCTGGCGCTCCCTGGCGAAGACCAAGGCGTTGGTGACCTGAGCCCATTTCCATCCTTAGGACCGGTTTTCTGGGAGAAAAGGGTGAAGGCAAGGCTGGTGCAGCTGGCAGGGAGACACAGCGCTTGCCTAGGCTTTGAAAGGCACAACGTGTGCTGTCCTCAGGGGGAAAGGGGCTGCTGGCAAGGGAGGAGAGGTGTCCAGGGGGCTTCCCCAAGCCCAACTCTCCTTGGGCTTAGCACTACACCAGTTCAGTAGTTTGAAAAAAAAGTAATTAGACAAAACGCTGCTTTTAGGTAAACTCTTAACTTGCACTTTGCAGCCCTACCTACTGCGCCCACACAACTGAGATCAGCTCAGACCCAGGCACTAATTCCCCTCCGGCCTGATCCTGCCCCATCCCTTACCTTAGCCCACAGGCAGGGACTGATGGGGGGTGGGGGGGGCTGGAGACCTGGGCCCCTGCCACAGCACTAAAAAAACCAGTTTGCTCGTCAAAATAGAGTGTGATTCATCAAAGGCTTTTCACGCAGCTACGAAGGGAGGAGGCACGGGAGGGCAGAGCAAAGGGGTGGGGAATACTGAAAATATCGGAGTCAGGAGTAAGAGCCTGCAGAGAGCTGGGAGAGGTTCCCCACCAGCAGAAAATGGGCCAGGACCAGCCATGGACTTGCCCAACATGGTGTCCTGAGGGCCTCTGTTGTGTTCCCATATGCTGCAAGTCCATGACTAGGGGAAAACTGGGTCCCCACATTGCACCTCTTGTGGGGAGAAGCCGGGCTCTGAGCCCACCCCCCCCGGCTCTCCCAGTAGCCATGTAGATGATGGCTACAAAAGTAGTATTTTGACTATCTAGAAGCAACCAGACCTGTAAAGGAGGTGGGAGGATACAGCTGGGACCCAAAAGGCTCAAAGGCTGATCCTTAAATTCACCCTGAGAAATGCTAGTGTTGAACGATGCCCCAAGCGTCTGCTCCTTTTCCCCCTGCTGAGACCCCCTTTGTGGCGAGATGCACTGAACCCCCTGCCCAGCGGCTGAGAAATATCCCCAGGAGCCCTCCCTTCTCCTGACGGACACAAAATGGTCTCTTGTCCCTTGGATGTGACACCTCCCGCATCTCCACAGCTGCGCTGCGAGCTGTGGTGCTGGGGGGGGGCTCAAATGGAGGAGCAGCATGGATGTGGGAGAGGGCAGGGGTGGTTGGGGAAGGGTTTGGGAGAGGTCCTGCCATGGGCCAGCTCCCTGGGTTTGGCCCCCCCACTTCCCTTAGGGAAAGCTGCCCTTGACTTCAGCAGGGCTGACTGTCGGAGCAGGAACTGCCAATAAAATCCCCGGATTTAACCCCAGAATTCCCTGTCTCGGCAGCGCTGATGCCGTTTAAGCTCCTTGGGCACTCGTCCTGCTCCGCCTGTCGAGGGGCAGCCTCTCCCAGCGCGAGGAAGGCCCAGCAGTACGGGATTAGCTGTACGGATCAATCCCAGTTCCCACGTCAGCCTGCTGGGAAGGTGGCAGGCAGGGTCCGTGCCTCCCGTTTCACCCAACTCCCGCTGCAGGCAGGCAGGCAGGCAGGCAGGGCAGAGCAGAGCAGGCAGGCAGGGCAAGCAAGAAGCCGCAGAGCAACGGGACGCGTGGAATAGCTCATCTCCAAACCCCAAGGAAACAGGATTGACCAGAGGAGGCAGGGACACACGGTGTACTGGAGGTGACCAGGGAATTCCTGATGCTTGGCGCTCGCCGAGAGCTCTCCTTTCCGATGTGGACCCTCTGGGATGTAGAGAATGGGCTGCAAAAGCTTTTGGCCACAAGCCTGGCGTCTCTGCCCCGGCAGAGTGCCCCTGCGACGGGCATTCCTTGGCAAGGCAGCCGGGGTTTGGCCTGGAGCAAGTTCAGAAGAAAGTCTTGTAAAAAATTCAGAGCAGCATTTAAGCAGTCACCTGGTAGTATTTATTGTGGAGTGTTATTAATACAGATGCGATCACGATACTGTTTGTATGTGGAGAAATGGGGTTTATTTGGATAATTTAGAAAGAGTAACACACCCTTCGTGAGAGAGAGAGGATAGCTGTCGGAGCTGCTGTTACCTGTTACGGTGGTCGAAGGGCCGCAGAGTCGGCTGCGGGGACCCAGCTGGGGCTGGGGCTGGGGCTCGGGCAGAGCCGAGGTGTCCCACCAGCACACGAAGGCAGGGAAGGGGCTCTGGGACACAGGGGGCCGGCTTGTCCCTCGGGTCTGTGACCGTCCCGATTCCGTGAAGCTGAGCTGATCCTTCTGGGAACTGGAGAGGAACCGAGCGCCCCTAGAAGGCTGGGTCCCTTCTTTTCATGCACTAGTTGCTTTGTGTGTGTCAGATGAAACTGTGATAATTCTGGTAGGCCACCACTGGTGTGTGGCAGGTCAGGATGGTCCCTGTAGCCTCCCACTTCCCTGTCACCTCACAGCAACTTTGCTATGCTTGGGATTGGCAGCAGTCCGTCAACCCGTGCTACTATCGGTGTCGATGCCGTTGCACGGCAAATCGCTCGACAATCACGTAACTCAAGCCTTGCCTGCCCTGTGCACAAGCCACATCTGCAGAGCAGACACGCAGCTGGGAGCCTCAGGGGTGCAGGTAGCAAGGCTCACCCCCATTTCCTCACACCTTAACGTTCTTACACCACCCTCCTCTTCGGACATCCTAGCACATCCTCACTGTTTATATTCTGCTTAAGGAAATTTCCAGCCCCTGATAGCACAAGCCCATTTCACACGCTCAACTCCAACGCAAGTCAGTGGGACCATAACCTCCCGGCCTTGCCCGTTGCTTGAAGACATAATGATCCAGCTCTTCCAGGGGTCTCAACTGCCTCAGCTCCACTGAAGCTGTCTTGATACCAGGGATGGGGCTGATCCACAGGTAGCCTCTCCCCATCGAGATGTCTACATCGGAGCTCATTGCTCAGGTTTCTTGTGCAGCTGGTGGAGAAGTAACCTGTACAGTCAGTGTGGGCTGTAGACACCCATTTCTGGTCTGATCACGGCGCACCTTGCTCTTCCTAACTCTCTCCTGGCAGTGCCACGAGGCAGGCAAGCGCACGGCGGCACCGAGAGCCCCCGTCTCGCAATACAGCCACTCCTGCAAGGCCAGCTCTGCTGGCAAGCCAACATCCTCAGTGCCTTTGCTTGAGGGACTCGGCCACGTTTGAGGATGACCATCTTTGGTTTAGGTGCATTCATCTATTTTTTTGCCCAGGTGACCTATGAAATGCAACACAAGTGACACCAGCTCCTTGGTTGGGCTGGGCTGGGTTAGCTCTGCTGGAATTGGTTATGCCATACTAATTAACACTGGCTGACCCATATGCTGCGTACTCAGTATTTCGTACATATGTGCCTATTTCCATATACTCCTCCAAAAGTAGGCCATGCTGCGTTACACAACCCGAAATGCTGAAATCCTCATGTGGGCTGCTATAAAAGTGAATATTTAAATATTTTATCTAGCTTTGCAGCCATTAAAAATACAATCCAGGTCACAGATGACTGAATTTCTCCTCTCTCAAGTGTACCAGAAGTGGGCTGAGGAGATTCTCTCGTACATTAAGGTATCACGTTCCGTGTTAAAATATAACAGCGGCATTTCACTGCCAACAGATAATCACAGAGTGCCAAACATTTAACGAGCCCAGCCAATCTCCTGAGAGTTCCTCTTTCCATTTTATCTGCTTTCTCCTACTTGCCAGTTTACGGGCAAAGGTTAAAAATAACAAATAAGACTGCCAACAGGGGGAAGTATATTCTGCATGCGTAGAAGTGAATCGGGCCAGAGTCAGTGGAAGAGTAAATAAGCCAGTTTGGTTCTGCTTAGAGATATTAACAGAAGGCTATAGTCCTTGAGGTCCGTCAGGAACCTCTTGGACATCCCCGATTTATCTGAAAAGGGGCATTACGGGGACCACTGTGCCCATGGTACACCAGTCCTTGCCTGCGAGGGCTACGTCGGGTGTGAAGTCTGGTCTTGCTTAAGTTTCATGGAGGTTGGTGGAAGTCTGGCAGCGTTCACGTTCCAGTGTTGCACCCTCAGTGTCTCCTTGATTTTGAGTGAACATTGGAGCTGGCTGTTGACACTGGTAGCTTTTAGAGGATCGGGGTCCTGAAGGAAGAAGGGATTGGGTAGTTTCTAACTTTCCACCCTGGGCAGATACCTAGGGAGGAACAAGCATCACGTCCTACGAGAGCTCCTGCTTTTGCAGCTATTTTATTCTGGGAAAGTTTTATTCTGGTGACAAGCGTAAGGCTGAACAAGGCTTCTCCAGAGAGCACCCTTCATGTAAGGGCCCTCAAATTTCCTCCCAGCAATTTTTCCATCTCTATCTCCCTTTCAAGACACCCAACAGCCAAAACAGCAGCTTTGCAGACTCCCCTGGGAGCAGAGCCTGAATTAATCCCTCAGCTGTAACGATAAATGGAAGTTTTGCTTGGCAGGAGGCAGGTTGCAGCACTGGAGGTAGTATTTTGGAGGGTGCTTTCCGGAGGTGCGTGGCTGGCAGGAGCACCATACCGTTTCCTTGTGGATGGACCATGGAGGGCCGTGGGAAGAGCTCCCTATTATGGGATGCTAGCAAGGGGAGCACAGGCTGATCCTTTCACCGTGATTCCTATTTTCCTGTAGTAGCAGTTGTTATTTAGGGGTAAGGTTTTCTCAGCTGGCATGTCACTTTACAGATTAAAAGAAAAAAAAAAAATAAGGGCAAGGACTCCGTCGTGAGGAGTTTACAGTTTACAGCAAAGAGCATATAACCTGCACTGCACTTTAGAAGACTCAAATGCTCACTCACTCATGAATTTACCCTCAACTGGGCAGCAGCACCTTGAGGACTGTTGTCCCTTCCTTAGGTGACTCCACGACCAGCACCACGACCGCATCCCCCCGCTCACGGCAGCGGTGGGGCTCTCCTGCCCCTCCACTATCCCCACGCAAAAGTGCCTGAGCAAAGTACAGGAGCGCCAAGACATGCTGGTTTTGTCTCTGAATGGGTCACCGTGCCCTCCGGGTGGACCTTTCCCAGTCCCCACACAGCTGTGCTCCTCTGGGATGACCACGCAAGGCAGTAGGAAGCTACCCACCGACACTTGGAGCTGCCCGTGCAATTCATGTGACGACCTCTAAGCTCATAGAAGGTGTCCTCCTTCAGGCACTTACACCCAAGCCTAGAATTTGAAGTATTTCAACCTTTTTGAGAGTCAAAGGTTGGGGTTTTTTTTTGTGAATCTGATCTTCCTTTAACAAACCCCAGGTTTTCTCAGATCACTCCCTCAAGCTCCACTTTCTCCGAGTGAGAACTGTGCCTGCATTTTGCTGGGGGAGGGAAGGAAAACAGAAAACAAAACCACAAACCCCACAGTCAAGAACTTCAGTGAGGGGTTTGCCCCAAAGCCTTCAGTACTGTGCCCACAGGCAGGGTGGGAGGAGGACAGGAGGATGTTCCCGAAGGAGGACACCATCCTGGTGGTGTCGATAGGCTGAGGCAGAGCCTGCAGCAAGGGATGGGCTCTTGCTGCGAGAAATCCCCAGGCGAGACCTGGACGGGGCACGCTTGTCCACGGTGTCCCCTGAAGGCAAAGCTGATGTGACATTGTCAATACTAGTGTCTGTCCTACATCGGTACGGGGCCCTGAGGCCACAGACATCTCCATAGCACTACATGAGGATAGATCACTGACGCTTCACCCTCCCATGGGCATCTCTCCTAATAGATATCTTCCCACAGGTGCCACCTTCCAGAGCAGCAGCCGGAGGTCCCTTTGTAGTTTTTTTGCTTTTAGCAGGCTTACATCTGCTGTTGGCCACTGTGTTTGGGGGCTCGTGAGCCCAAGTGTGCGCGAAGCGAGCCTTTCCCTGCGCACCTTTCCCGCAGCGGCAATGCCAGAGGACCGGGTTGGCCCTGGGGGACTTTCAGCCCAACAGTGGTTCTAGCACTTAGGCTGCGTAGAAAGTACTAAGAATGCAGAGAAGAGGAAACAAAATAGAAACTAGCCTGGCATTTTTGGTTGGTTACGCTCCCACCACTCGGAACGGGAAAAACCTCAGGTAGGTAAAACCCTGTGCAAAGCCACGAAGGGCAGCGGGGAGAATAAACCTGTTCTCCCTGCATACGTTGGACTGAAGTGCAAGGCATGGGGTTGAGTTGTGGCGGAAAGGAGCCGAATCAGATCTCAGGGAAAGCTTTCTCAAGGTGAGGACGGAGAAACTCTGGAACAGGTCGCAGAGGCTCTACCATGGAGGGCTTTGAGAAGCAGGTAGGCAAACACCAGAGGAGCACTGTCTGGGACCCTGTGTTGGGCCAGGGGATAGCGGAGGTGCCCACAGGACATCTCTTCAAACCTGGCATGTTTGTGGTTCCGCCTCATCCCCTCCTTCAGCCTTGCAGCACCACTACTTGTGGATCTGCCCCGGCAGGTTACGGCCCCAAAGCATTGCCCGTCAGCCAGGGCAGCCTGCTTGTCTTCTCCCTGATCTTTGTTTCCCCTTTTCCAATTTTGGTGTTGACCCTCAAATACAATAAAGATAAAGCGCGCTGCAGAATAAACACCTGAGAGGGAAAGGTGTGAACTAACTGCAGAAAACCGGGATGCACCACTGTTACTGCCGTATTTCAATAGTCAGAAGGCAGCAACTCCAGCAACCCGCTCCTCCAGACCTTTCGTGGTCCGCAGCCTGCGGTGTATAAACCGTGCTGGTGCATTAAAGTGAACGATTCAAAAGTTACCCTTTAGTTTGCAGTAGCTCAGCTGAGGAATCTAAAGATAACACACACACCCCCAACTAAAAACAAAAACCCAAATAACTTACATGTGATTTCCAGAAGGCAAATCTGTTCTGTCTCCTCCCCCGGACCTTGAGGGAAAGTCAGACCCAGCATTGCTTCCCAGCTAGCCACCAAAAAATGGAGCAGTTATCACCGTGACTGCTTTTAAAAACCAGTTCCTAAGAAACCAGCGTTTAAGAACAGAGCAAGCAGCGCATCAGCCGACAGTGCAACAAGGAGCTGCTATCGCAGGAGGAGCTTTTGTCCCTGAAAGCCCCACCCCAGCTCAAGTGTTTCAAATCCCACTGATTTTCACCTGTTACTGGTGCTTGTGCATGCCTGATGCCCCAGGTGGGAATACTTACTCCACAGAAAGTCACTTCTTGCCACGGAAAAAAAAGACCGCAAAAACCTTGCGTTAGAAACGAAGTAGGCTCTGAGCCTGATGAAGTTACCGTGATGCCTGTTGGGGAGTCGTGGATTTCCCGCTGGCAGCAGGCGCATCTTTGGGACAGCCCTGCCAGGTCTCCAAAAATCATACCGCTATGAGCGTCGACATCCCCACCCCACCCCCACCCAAGTAATTTTTATACTGAGATGTTTCAGGTCTAGCTTTAGTTCTGGCCAGTTTTCCACAAATGGGACCTCTCTTTGAGGTGCCTTTCATCTCAGATCAGAGCAGATTAGGAAAACGAGAGAAAATACCCACCAAAAAGAAACCTTTTTCTCTGAAATGCATTATTAGGAGCGTTTGGGGGCTGATGGCTGCTCATCTTAACTGAGTTCCTTCATTTTGGGGCTGCTTGACTTGCCCGGGGGAATCTGAAACAGGATATCCCCGGCATGAGTCTGGGTTGATGCTGATTCCCTCCCCTCCGCTTTCGGCCGTGCCGTGTCACGCGTGGGGCTGGGGTTCGGTGTTCCCGTCGGGAGAGCAGCGGGGCCGCAGCAGCGGGGCAGCTCCTTACTGACACAAGTGCCTTTTCTGGAGGTCCCCGTTGTATTGCCGAGGAGCACGGGGCTTCACGGGGGCGGGTGGGCTCGTCGAGCTGGGGAAGGGCAGAGCATTTCCAAGCATTTCAGATGCTCACCCTGACCTCACCTGGGTGGAAACCTGGACCGGACCCCGAGGTATCCGCTGGGATTCCTCCTTCTTTGCGCACGGGCTGTTACCCCCGCAGCTGCGCAGGGGTAGTTTTGGGAGCAGCTTTTACTCCCATCTTGGCCAACCCAAGGAAAACCCGCTCTGGCAACCACACGTCTCCGGGTGCACGTGCAAACGTCGCACCTTTGGCACGGGGACGGTTCCCGAGAGGACACGGTGGGCACGCAGGGAGGGGACAAATCCTGTCACCGCTTTGCTTTGGGACAGGCAGATGTTGGTGGGTCTGCTCCAGGGTATGTGCATTGCTACCACCGTAGGACAAGCATTCAGGCTGGAGAGCCTTCCTCCTCCTCCTCCTCCTCCTTCCCCCAGCCCAGGGCCGCTGGAGCAATGCCAGCTGCTGCGGCAGGACAGGAGCCACCTCGCTGCCAGTTTTCCGTCGCCTTCAGAGTGAGCAGGAGCACAAGCACCTCTGGTTGAGGCCAGGCGCTGCAGGAGCATGATTTTGGGGGGCATTGAAGGCAGGTGAGGATCATCTCCTGTGCGCTGCACCCGGCAGCCCGGGGATCAAGGCTAGCCCAGGCTGGGCTGAGAGCACCTCAGACATCCCAACCCCCCGCCCTGCACTGCCCAAACACAGCAGCTATGAGCTAGGGAGACCTTCCAGAGCACTGGGGCCATCAGTCCTCTTAAAATAGAGCATCTGCGAGCAGCCAGCTCGAGCTGAGCATTTTAAAAGCAGTTTTCTCCCCTTTTGGCACCGGCCGATCACGGGTACCGCCTGGAGCCAGGGCTGGGGCCAGTCTTTATGGAGGTTGGCTCCAGCTCTGCAGGGGTGGCGTGGTGGGGACAGAGAGGTGCCAGCCCGGTGGCACCTTACGGTTGGCTTCCCGGGGTGCTCAGCGTCGGTGGGGCTGCCCCGATGCTCCTGCAAAAGGCTCATTTTTTAATACCGGCAGAAGTATTACCCGTATTTCCTTCAACTTGCCATTTGACAGAAGCAGCTGACAGGAGACGGGCATCTCTCCCATGGGAGGGTCACCCCTTTACAGGCCATAACTTGATTTCCATTATTATATAGTTGACATTAAAAAAGAAGATGATGTTCACTGTCTGATGGGGTCTTTTAACCATGTGCACTTAGTCAATAGGTGAGTAGATGTTGCTGCTTGTATCTATCTACCGTACCCAGTTGCTACGTGTGAACAAGTGTATTTCTCCCCAGTGTTGTGGGTTCTGCCTGTCGTGACACGGTGATGGAAAGGTAGGGACTACGTCGGTCGCAACACGAGCTTTCTTCTGTACAGTGTAGAGAGGAAACCTGGAACGATCCGAAGCACCGCTTGTAACTACATTTGTTCAAAAAATGTCATCTTAATCCCAGACTGTTGACACTTTATGCATGTGCTAATTAAAAAAAAAATAAATAATAAAGACTTTAAGAGGTTAAAGTAGATTTGGGTTCGGCTCTTTGTCAGCTTGCCCTCGCTGGCCCCCTTTGCTGTGAGTTATCAGCCCTGCGATACTCCCTTCTCTATTAGAGGCCAGGGCACAGAAGCAGCAGCAGCAGAAAGCTGTGATATCTCTATAACCCTTCGTTTGGAGAAACCAGCTCTCAAAGATCAGTTCATTCCCATGGGTATTTAATCCCTGACCGCCTGGGTAATCAGAGGGCAGAGGATGGCTTGCTGATGGAAAAATCTCCATCCTTGTGCTTGGAGGCTCCGAGAGGCAGGAGCCGTTCCTTCCCAGCCCGTACGCTCAATGTCTCCAGCAGTTCTTATCCTCAACCAGCTCATCGCGATCCAAGTGGAAACACAGACCCCGGGTGAGGGAAAGCAGAAACCCGTACTAGCCTCGCTTCAGCTGAAATAAAAACGCAGACACGCACAGGATGGCACGCACCTGGGACAGGAGCCCAGATCTTCAAATGCTTTAATTTTAACCACACCCCCTCCCCCCGTTTTTTTATATCCTCTTGACAAATCACTTTAACAGTTTTATTTACAGTAATAAAAATAAATTACTCTTACAGATGAATGTATAATATTATACACAATAGAGATACAGTGCAGTAACAGCATTGATTTGTTTTCACTCATTCATAAAGTGCATTGAAGGGGCTTGATTTAACCGTAACTGAATGGTAACTGTACATTTTTCTTTGAGATCAACTTTCCCAGTCAAGTTAAAAGGCTAATGAAAACACTTACATCGAAATAAGTTGCTGTTTCAATTGCTCTGAGATGGCCTCTTTCCCGGGAAGCAGATAGGATGGGAGGCAGGATTGGGGAATGGGGACGATCGACTCCTGCTCTGTCGGTCTACGCTCCCGAAGGCGACGCCGACGGACACTGCCCGAAGCCTGGCCAGGCTGATCTGGGTTTCAGAGCCTAAGGAGGGCAACTGCAGGGCCGTGCTGGTGACCGCAGAGCAGGATCTGGCCCTGGGCCAGCCCCGTCTGGCTGAGTCTCTTGCTGAGCTTTGCCACCAGGAACTCATCCCTCCCTCCAAGCTGGAGGATTCGCTCTCTGGGGAGGATGCTATTTATCCTGCCTGGGGGCTGATCCTGACCTACTCACAAGGGGCATCAGCAACGAGCCCAGTCCTCGTCATTCTCTGCGTGGTCTAGAGGAAAGGCAAGGCAGAGCCAAGAGGCCAGGCCGCAGCAGACTCGAAAGAACGCCTGCTTCGCCAGCAGCCGCCAGCGCTGTGTCTCATCCTTAGCCAGATCCTGCCCAGTTGGAAAAGAGCTTTTCCTGGGACCAGCCGGATGTTTTCCAACTCCCAGATCCTGCAATAAGGTCATAAACCTTTGCTTGTGATTTCACTGTCTATTGAAACGATGTGCTGTCAGACATCCAGCCTCCCGCCAGCTGCGGCGTGCTCAAATTGTGAAGGAATATCCTTGGTTTAGACGCAATTACGCTTGACATCGAGCAGCATTCGCGAAGGCAATGATTACCTCGGGAGTTGGAGACAATTTATTCACATCCCTCAAAGCCAGGGACAAAAGAGCTTTGGACACCCCCCCCCCCCCGCCGGGTCTGATCTGGGGCTTCTCTACTGAAAACCCATTTTCTCGCTGTAATGCTCCGTATTGCAGAATTTTCCAGCGGGCATGGGAAAGCTCTGTTCCCGGGGTTGCAGGGAGAGCGGGAAGGGCGGCTCTCGGGGGATTTTGCAGTAGGCAACTGCATTGTTACCAGAAAAGGTACAAACGGTACAAATGAAGGCGTCAGCCGTACGGCAGCATGACCACCTCACCGAGAGAAAACGTTGCGCGCAAACGAACGAGTTACAAGGAAATACCACGTGCATTGAACAATTATTCCTGACAATTAAAAGTGAACTGTTCATTAATTGTTAACAATTACGTGAGTTGTCGATGCTGGTCAGTACACGTCAATACAAGTGATTACCAAGATCAATGGCTTTTTAAAGACCTTCCCACCCCAAATCTGATGCTTCTGCAAGAAAGAAGTACTTCATCGCCTACTGAGCGCAGTAATGGTTTCTTGGGTTTTTATTCAAAGTTCAGTTAAAACTCTTTGTTTGAGACGAACAAATTGTGGCTGCCGCATCAGGACCAAGATCCTTCAGATATTTACTGCTGGTTACTGAAATGAAGTTGGCTAAAAAGAGACGTTTTCACTGCTCAAAGTCCCCCACTGAACAAAGTGGAAAGGAAAAAAAAAAAAAACCTAAGCAACTTTGTTGGTAGAGTCTATACATTTTATTAGCTTTTTTTTTTTAATTTCTCAGTTGAAACACACTGGGACAGGGACAAAGGCTCGTTGTAAATGCACAAGCTCACCCCCACCCCTAGCACATCTCCGTGAAACTCAGGGCGTTCGTGCAGCTGTGGTTACGTCCCATCCAACGGTGTCCCTGGCCTTTTCACAGCGTGTCTGAGGAATGTTTTCTCTTTCTTTCTCCTCCTCGCCCTTTCCTCATCTCCTCGGCTAAAACAGCCGACCACCGACACAGAAAGCGTTTCATACCTGTATTCTGCTTGCCACCAACTCATGGTAGAAAAGCCAAAGGCAAGCAGAAACCTGCAAATAAATCAACCAAATAAGCGGCGGATTCATTTCCCTGGCTATGCTGATCTCTGCCATAGGCTCGGGGCTGGTTAAGTACCTCACGTAATTGCTCAGCACCAATTTTCTGCTTGTTTCTGCTGCTGTAGATCTAGACCAGCACCTGTAGGGTCCAGAAGTGACATGAGTGTAAGCAGGGCCAGGCTCTGGCCCTTCATCTTTTGTCAAAAGCTACTTGCAAAGCTCAGGTTTTGAAGGTACAATGGCAAGATCTGGGCCGTTCGCCAGGGTGAAGACATGGAGGTCTTCCCAACTCTATGCTGACCAGCCCTCTCCGAGCAGGTCCAGTTTCGACCTGGAGTGGCCACAGAGGCTCTGTGGAAATCAGAGGACACCTGCAAATTTCCACCAGCTAAAGACCTTGTGCTTTGCAGAACTACCACTGTCCCCTTGTATCTCGTCTGAAAAGCACAATAATTAAATCAATGGCTTTTGTAGACCTCAACTTTTCTAATGACTTCTGACACAGGAATCCCAGCCGGAGGAGGTTTACCGATACATTCCATCCCAGAAAATGGAGAACAATGGGCCGTACTCTGGTTGCCCTGTCTCCTTCTCATGACACCCAGGAGCGAGACAGGGGCTGCTTGGCTCTTTTCACCATGTTTGCAGATGGTTCGGATCCCCAGCGAATCCACAGAGGATTCGCTGTGCCAGAAAAGGCTTTCTGTTTTCCAGGGCTCCTCGTAGAGTTGGTGCCCCATCCGCATGTGACACCATTCCATTCACGGGAGCTGCCCCTTGTTTATGGCAAGGCAACCTCATCCAAAGTCTGGCCCTGTATTCTCTACTAAACATCTCCCAAAGCCAGCACTGAAGGACACTAGGGCATTCCCAGCCTGCACACAGCATTACTAACTTGGTAAACATTTTAAGGTTTCTTAAGTTAGCTCTCCTGATGTCCAACGTAAGGAGGCACCAACATCCGATGTCCTCACCGATGTCCAACATTGTCACTCAAAACTTTGTCCAGTGAAAGATTTTCTTTAGGAAATAACCAACACTCCAAAGCAAAGGCGCAGTAAAATGGTCAGAGACTTCCACAATGCAGTGCATGGCAGGTGGACTCATACCTGCTGATCTTCTTCCTCACTCCTCCTTGCTTTCTCCTCTTTCCACCAATAAAAAGGGAGAGGAAAAACAGCATGGGAAAAACACCTAGAAAAATGTATTTCTTTTTTTTTAGTGGAAAGAGAGCAAAAATGGTAATTTATCAAAATGTTCTCTGGAGGAGATTTCTTGAGACTTTTCCTGAAGCCTATCAAGCGTTTTTAACGACTTCCATGGCCGCCTTTAACAGCCTCCAGAGAGAGATCCTAGACCATCACTTGAAAAAAAAATTAGATCGGCATTTTATACTAAAACTGAACATGCAATACACTTGTGCCACATCTGGATACTGACTGTGAGCTGGATTAGTGCAGCAGAATAGAAGCCTCCTTAGCGCAAGGAATTCAGGCAGCAGGGTTTGCCTTCAACAAAGTTGCTGTGAATGTGTCTGGGCGAGTACCGAGTAGTTCACAGCGCGGACGTCTCCACCTCCTCTGTAACCTAGCTGTCTGGTAGGGACCCCATCCTCAGCTTTAGCTCCTCGCATCCCAGATCTTTCTCCTACTGCTGTGGAGGGCCACAGGGGAAAATTATTTTCCATCGACCCTTGTATACCTTTGTCAAATCTTCTCAATGGATCCCTCAAACTGTGACAAGTTTCAGGTATACAGTTAAACTCTAAAAAGAACATTGTTAAACCCAAAATCTTCAGCAATAGGGAACTGACTGAAAAGCCCAGAAAATGCAACTTTTTTCACGTCAAGGTTTCTCTAGAGCTGATTAGTTAGTACTATATGTCATTTAAAGGTACGAAATGAGCTGTCCGGAGAAACAAATACTGTCTTCTAGATAGGGTTGTATAAAAACATTTCCAAATGTTCACAATGTTCCAAAAAGGGTTTAAACTAACTCTGCCTTGAGTTTTCATACTGAGGAACTGCAGGGACCTGGCTACACTTACAGAAACCAGAAGAAATAAAATGAGCAGAGAGAAGTGTTTATATATATATGACTCTTTCTTTTATATATATATATATATACACGTATTTACTGTTAAACGTACGCTGATTCAACATTGTGCCTACTGCCCATTGCGAAAGGTATTCAAAAGAGAAAGGAGATTGGGGAAAGAAAAAAAAAAAAGGAGACTGGCCACCTTTCAAAGGCAGACAATCAGCCCAAGCCCCAGGCACGCTTTGGAGATTCATAGCTCTCTCATGTGCACTTAGCTGTGAGGAGCGAGCAATTCCTTGCACAGACCCAGAGAGAAAAATACGGTTGTGTCTGCACCCAGCCACAGAGCGGCTTCGTACCCACTACAGCCTCACAAAGCCAGAACATTTCTGTCTTCCACGAAACAGCGGTGCAGCCGCGCTGTGGTTTGGTGGCGGTGGTGCCGTTGGGTTGTGTTGATAGGAACCCTCGTCTCTTTGGCCCGTGGTGCAGCAGAACCTAGCTCCTGCTTTGAAGAGGGGCACTTCGGATGCTGGAGATGACAGCTTCTTTCTCTAAAGGAGAGCAACGTGTTTGGGACACCAGGCTCAGCTGGCGGGAATGGCGGCGGGGGCGGTTCTTGCCGCAACCACTGAGCTGTTCCCATGCCGGGCCCCAGAGAAGCGTCCACCGCCTCTGCCCTCAACCACCCGAGCTGTTTCACCCCAAGCCCTGCCGTCTCGCTGCAGCTGGCCTGGTTTCTTGCTTGCTTTTTAAGTGAATGCTCTATTCCATTTCGCGGCCAAAAGAAAGCAGAAGATAAAGGACACTTCGTCATGGTCTCCCCGACACCACGAAGCACGTGCTACGGCAGAGGGGTGTGAGGGCACCGCAACTTCTCTCTAATGAAGCAAGTTGAACTGGTAGCATCCGGAATAACCCGTGTGATTACAGAGGTTTCCCTCTCGGGGACCCCAGCAAGCCCGGACCCGTCTTTGGATGAAAATCCCCCCCCCCCCCCCCGTGTAAACGATCCGTGGGGAAGTGAGGGCAGCCGGGGGGGGGGGGTGGTGCATCCCCTCACGGCCCCCAACCGGGCAGGCGAGCCTTTCCTCGGCCTCCCCAGAGCCTTGGGGTGCGGAGCACCCCGGCTGCCCTCGCCACCTGCACACCCTCAGCCCCCACCCTGCCCGCGGTCACCTTTGTTGGTTTTTTTCGGGGGGGGGGGAGGGATGATGTATCCCCCGGATACCCCCACCCCTGCGACAGCCCAAACCAACGGCCGTACCCTAAAGTGCCTTTCGCCCCGCACGTTCTCAAAGCGCTTCACAAACGACGTGGGAACAGAGAGGCATCGGGGTGTCCCCCCCCCGCAAAAGGTCCCCTCCACCCCCAG
>JAVKLA010000039.1:2614245-2637269 GCA_034782735.1 Sagittarius serpentarius | reverse complement strand
CCCAGACCTTTCTTTTTTGCGTGCAGCGAGTAAAAATAAATACTATTAATAGGGCAGCCCTTGCATGTATGCGGAGCCGCTGATGAAACGAAAAGGCAGCGGCGAGGGACAGCCTGCGTTAACTTTCTCCTTTCTCCCTTCCTTCCCCGCCTTTGGAAAAGACTGGTGCAGGATGCTCCCAGCCTTCCGCAACCGGCTGCAAGATCCTGCCCTGCCCGGCGCAGCCCCCCTTGCAGAGTAAATCCGTCGTCCCCCGGCCGGGCAGCCGAGGTGTGAAGGTCAGGGGGGGGCTCTGCCCGCAGCCCGCTGCCGGCCCCCAGCATCGCACCCTTCCCGCATGCAGCCCAGCCCGCCGGCGGTTGTTGTTTTACCTGGCTTTAATGCTCGGGGATCAGCTTGCTTCCCCCCGTTTTTATTTTTTTCCTTCCCAGTCCTTCCAGTCCTTGGTGTTAAGCCTCATTCCTCGGTGAGCGTTGCTAATAACGCTGGCAGATAGCTGGCATCGACTTGCACTTAATATTCCTGCCCCATTGGATCTGCTGATAAATCTCAACTCTGACGTCAAAGTCTTCACTTATATTCATGATCCAAGTCTGTGAATCAGAGCCGCTGTGATCAGAATAACAACAAGGCTGGCTCCCCGCTCCTCATCCACATCCACACCCGCAGGCACGAGGGGGTGCGCGCACCCGTGCACGCACCCGCCCCGCCGTTCATTCATGAGCTCTCCCGCCACCCCGACGCACCTCCCCAAGGTCGGGGCCCTCCGTACCTGCGTCTCGCGGGTGCAGCCTGGGTGCCAGCCAGGCCCCGGCGGCTCGCAAAGGCGGCCGGGCAAGGTTTATTTTTACCGCCTCTGCCGAGGGACGTGGGGATCTGACGGGGGTGGGGGGTGTGATCCAGCATGGCGTGGCTGGGTTGCCCCGCTCTTCAAGGGCAATGCCCAGGGACAGCAGCACCCATCCCCCTGCACCCCCAGGAGCCGGCAGCCGGGGGTGCTCGGGGGGGCCTGTGTGACCAGGCTGGGGCAGATGCCTGCCCCCCCCCCCCCCGCGGGGGAGGCATCGCACCCCAGAGCCTTCGCCCTGCACGGGCTTCCCTCCAGCCAGCGTAAAAGCTGGGATGAGGAGGATCAACACCCGGGAGCTTCGTGTGGGCTGCCCAGCCCGGCACCCACCCTCCTGCGTGGGGGGGACCTGCCTGAGGACGGTGGGTGCGGAGGTCTGTCCCCCGCACCGTGCCACGGCACCCACCCCCCCTGAAGGCTTCCTTCCTGACTGTTTGGGAAAGGATCAGCCTGGAAAGGAACAAATCCCAAAGACAAGGTTGTTTTTCCGGCCACAACCGGCTCCATGATTCAGCTCAGGAGCAGGATCTTCAAAGCAGGGATGCTCAGCTCCCGGATCCGCAATATTTCAGCTACACCTTCTCCTCCCTTTCCTACTGGTTTCATAACACTCTGGCTTTACTCTTTCATTCCTCTCTCTCTTCCAGGCTGTAGCTATGCAGTGCAGCGAGCTCGATGCCGGGAAGGATTTCCAGCTCCTGATGTGCAGAGATACTGCGGTGAGTATCGGTGGTTTTGGCTGAACCCAGCTAGGAGCATCTGGGTTCTTAATCAGGCCGAGCCCCGTCCCAGGGGACTTGAATCGTCATCTACCTGGGGCTGCCGGCCGCGTGACTGAGCGCCGTTGGGTGCCGAGTGACATGAGCAGCATGAAAAGGGGCGGAGGAAATCGGAGCAAAGAGCTGAATGAATTCGCTCCCGCTCCCAGTAATTACGCACCGCCTGGGAAAGGGGAGGCGGGTGAGAAGCTTTGATTGACTCCCCATCGCCAGCTGCCTCTGCCGGGAGGTGGGTGCAGAAGACGGGCTGGATTGAGCTGTTGCGGCAGAGGGGATGTGACGGCCGCGCGAGGTGCTCCGCAGGAACACAGCCCACCCAGGGCCCCCAGGCTGAGATGAGTGCGGGCGGCCTCGGCCCAGCCAGGCCGACGGGCCGCGAGCAGCCACAGGCCTGGGCAGGGACGGCCGTGCTGTCACCGCCGGCTCTGCCGGGGGCTGCCGAATCCCCTACGTGGCAGAGAGGAGGCTGCTGCAGCTCCGGGCCCCCAGCTCCAGCCTGCAGTGAGGCTGAGCAGGGACGGGCACCCGCAGATGCACTGCGCATCCCCCCGGTAAGTGCCCTCAGACAACCAGTTGCCCCAGTCTGGCCCTTGGATCCTCTCATCCGTAGCTGCCTCTTGCACAGACACGCACAGTCCAGGGGGTCTCAGCTGACCCCAAGCCTCGTGGCTTGGACCTCCCACTCCCTCCAGCATCCAGCCCCTCCTGCAGACTCACTCGCTGAAACACTCTCTAGCACCCGGGTCTCTGGGTTGATCCCCAGGCCCCGCGGTGGCCCTGGTAGTCCCAAACCACCCTGCTGCCTCCCTTCCCCACCTTCAGTTCCTCCCAACGTCCCACCACAAGTCTGGCACAATCCCAGGATACGCTTTTCCTACATCCCGCAGCGAGTACCCGTCCCCGGCAGGTATTATCCCCCTCCACTCAAGAAGTGCCCCCTGTCCCGGCACTTATTGCAGTGGGCTTCTCACCCAGCAATCGGGGCTGCTTGCCCTCCCGCGACAGCCCGGGGAGGAGCGGCTCCGCATCTCCGATGAGGTTTTGGGGGGGTTTCACCACCTGGCTGTGTTCCCCCACATGCAAGGGGGTGCACCGGGCTGGCAGCACACCAGGAAGCGCTTGGCAGAAACCTGAAGCTTTTCCTCCTTCTCTCCCCCGTGCCGCAGCCGGACCTCTGCCCGGATCCTGCAGACAGCCAAACCTCAGCGGGTCAGGGGCTGCTGCCGCCCCACTGCACAAACCAGCCCCACGCCTGGGGTGTCGCGGGCCCGGGGCTGGCCGGCGGAGACCGTGTCCCCAGGGAAGGGTGACAACATGGGCTGAAAGAGGTCTCGGGGCTGTACCAACACAGCTCCGGCCTCCTCTCCCTTTGGTCCCACACCGAGGGGGACATAAACCATCCGACGTGCCGGCCACACGGCTGCGTCCCAGATTATTCCCCTGTTAGCTGGGAGTCGTTTCAGGATGGCCCTAGACCCTCTCAGTGGTGCTGGTGCCTGTGCTGGGCGCCGAGCGGCAGTGGAGGGGCTGCCAGGATTGGGCAGCTGCACGGGGGCCGGCACGTCTGTCAGTCTGTCTGTCTGAAGGGGGAAATTGTCTGTGCCGGGGCAACCGGGGCCGCTGGGGCGCCCCAGCAGTGTCATCGTTTCCTTAAGGCACCGGTGAGGAAAATGACATTATCTGGGCATTTCCGAACCCAGGCACGCCGCCTCCAGAGCTGCCCCCCGTGCAAGCGGCATTGCATCTGTGGGGCTGCGCTACCCCACATCGCATTTGTAATAGTTGAGCACCTGCCTTTTAGAGTTGCGTATAATGTTCTGAGCGCCCTGGGTATCTGCAGGAACATTTTGACATCGTGTTAAGTATGCTTTATCTATATTCAAATTACAGACTCAATAGCGAGGAGTGAAAAAAAATCAAAGCTAATCAAAGTCGCCAGCAAGGGCCTGACGCTGTAATTACACAGCCTCAGCCGGGAATGCCGTTCAGCAAGGAGACGGCTTTCCCTTCTCGTTTCCCGTCTTTCCCATTTCTCGTCTTCCTCCTTGGCTTTTGGCCCTTGGGAGGAAGCTCGGCGCTAAACACCGTGCGCGGTCCTCCCCCAGCCCTGCCCGGCGGGGATGCGGGGTGCTGCCAACCCACGGCAGGGCTTGACTTGGGTCTCATCCTGCCTCACTTAGAAACTCTTGCTTTTTGGGTTAAAAACCAAGTGGCTGCCTGGCGCGCAGGAGACCAACTCGGGAGCCGCCGAAACTCTGTCCCTGTCTCTGGCTTGCTTCACTGCAGCTCTGTCTATAGCCAGGTCTTTGTGGTGATTAGGTGGCTCTAAGAGGCAGCTAACGAACGCCTGGGTGGGTTACGGGGCGGCGATCACTAACGACCTGGCCGTCCAAGGCCGAGCCCACGGGCAACCGAAGTCTGCACAAGGGCTGCCGTTTAACAGACGTAACGGGCGGTACGGAGCTCACCACGAGGAATAACTACGATGCCAATAATCTGCAAAAGCGGACAGACTGGCAGCATTTTTGCCACTGTGTGTTGGTTTCGCAAACAACAACCGAAAATGCCTCGATAACCACACGCAACCGAGCCCGCGGGCAGCTGGGCTGCGTTCCCCTGGGCTACGCGGCGAGCCCCGCGCCGGCGCCGACGGCTGGTAGTGCCGGGGGGCTTCGTAGGCGCTGCCCCGGCTCCCAGCTCCCGTCTGGGCATCCTCCGCTACCCGTCATGGGCTGTCATAAAACCACGCCTGGGACACGATTGATAAAATAGATGTGATGCAATTCTCCATCATTTTTTTTTCTCTAAAAGCATTCAAATCGGCTTTATTTCTTTTCCTTGGGGAAACGTCATTGCCTCCCTGCATCACATGAGCTTTTCCCGCCCTAGCTCCCACTCCTGCCAGAGCATCCCGCTGCTGAGCCGGCAAACCTGTGAGCTCATTGCCTTGAGAACCCCCCAAGACGGGTGCGTAAAGCCGCACTGCTGGAAATTCATCCTCCTATTTATACCGGCATCTTTTCCGCGGCGAGCGGACACAGCCTTATTTCAGCGCCTCTGTTGTTCCTTATTACTCCAACGGTGCTTGAAGAGCTATAAGAAGGAAAAGCGAGGCTATAATTAGCAGTGCTGACTAATCAGGGTGGCAAACAAGCTCGCTGCGCCCGCCAGCCTCCCCGAAACGGGGCCGCCGGGGGCCGCGCGCTGCTGGAGAGCGCATGGAGTCCTACGTTCAAAGGCTTTGCATAACCTTTGTGAATACGGGGTGGAAATGAGGCCATTTTCTCGCCGCTGCCGCCGCCGCCGCTGCTGCTGGAGACTTCGGCCGCCGCTGCTTCGGCTGCCGGGCTCCAGGCTCCCAGCCCGGCAGGAGGAAGGAGCGGGGCTCAGTGATGGCTTTGGGGGCTGAGGTGCCGATGTCAAACCCAGGCAGCGGAGGAGGTGGAGGCAGGCAGGCAGGTAGGAGCCTGGCTTATAAAATCACCTGGCTCTGTTGAAAAACAGTTGATTTGGCTGAAAAATCTCTCTCCCAGGTAGCTGGAATGGGCCTGTTCAAGAGCCCGGCTTGCAGAAGTGACCTCTGCCGCCCTGCCTGCAACAGCCCCCTTCCAACCCCGCTTTTACCTCTCGGAGAGGCTACGGATGGATGGTTGCCTTTCGCAGTACCGGGGAACAGGGGTCCCAACCTGCCCCACGCTGCGGAGGTGTGCGAGACCCTCCCGCCCCAAAATGAGATATCTCCAGCTGTTGGGGTTCCTGTCGTCGGGGCCAGGCTCAGCCACGCTCTGGCAGCAGGTCCGGGCTCCCGGGGCCAGCCCCGCTCGAGGAGAGCCTGCAGCCCTGCAGCCCGCTGGCACCTGCACGGGGACAGGACCCCGTTGCCATATGCACAGGGACAGGACCCCACTGGTGCATGCACGGGGACAGGACCCAAATGGCACAGGCACGGGGGACAGGACCCCCAGGGCGGATGAGCGGGGGCCAGGAGGGAAGGAGAAGCCTTGCATGGTCGGAAGGCTGGCTCCGACTTCTCCTCCCGATTCCCACCAAACAGTCAGGCCAAACCAGGGGGAGGATTTTTCCTCCTTCCTTCAGTGGCATCATTCCCACCCGAACGATTTTGCTCCAAGTCCTTAAGCTCCACCGCTCGCCTGAGCCAGAGGAACACGGTTTGAAGCACTTTTGCTGGCATGCACCGTGTCACCGTACGGCAGCTCGGTTCTGGCAAGCAGGGTTTCTGGGGCAAGGTGTTTTTTCTGAAATAAAGGGGTTTTGCACTGTGTTTTCCTCCTTCTCCCAGGCTGTGTTTGGTGCTCTGGCTGGCTACCTCATTGGGAGTGACTGTGTCTCCCCTACGCTGCCATTCATCAAGCCACAGGGGACACTGGGAGTGCGCAGGAATCGAGGCAAAATATTAGGGCAAACGGTTGTAATCATTAATAATTAATAATTAACAATAACCTAATTTACCTGACGTGGCACAGAGGTAAGGAAGTTTTTCTGTGGTTTTGGAAGGGGCAAAATAAGAAAGATTCTTAAAAAAAATATATAAAATCTGGAGTCTTTTTGCAGCCGAGTGCAGGACAGCCTTCCCTCCCTGCTGGTGTCCCGGCCACCAGCTGCCACCAACGTCAGCTTTCCAGAACCAGGCTTGGAGCAAGCCGCTCCGGAGGAGCTCAGTTGCTGCACCCGCGCTGGGACCGCCATCACGCTTGAGCCCCGGGGGAGACGCAGGTCTGAGGACCAGGAAGGTCCCAGGTCCACGCGGAAAAGCCGTCAGCTGCCCTGGAGCCGGCGACATATCGGCGCTGAAAGAAATCTGCGGTCGCCGCGTGCCAGCGGGAAGGGATTTGTTGCTCCATTCCCCGAGCTAAACCCCTGTGCTGATCCCTCCCGACGCGCCAGCATGGCGGGGGGGGGGTGTTAGGCAGCCCACCCAGCGGGGAAAAGCCCCCCGCGGCAGCACTCAAAGGATCTCCAGCCTCCCTAGTTCCTTTCCCGCTGGGCAGGAAGGACGTCGGGTTTCATAAAACCTGGGGAACAAGTTCTCAGCTTTGAAGTCGAGTAAAAGGCAGCTCGACACCCCCTCGCCCAAGCACAGCCTGTCCTCTCTATTTATTGACTTAAACTCTGGCTTCTGACATTTAAACAGGATCCTACGTGGAGTCACGGCGCCGGGCTCCCCTCCGAGCATCTCCCGAGCACAGGCACATTCCCTGGAATTAGGCTGGGGACCACGTTGCCCGGATCCAGAGCCCTGGTCTGAAATGTGGGGTGGGCTAGGACTTCATCAGGAAAAGGTCACAGTTGCTTGCTGGTAAGTGAAATAATTCACGTAAAGCAAGTGTTTGTCTCGGGAAAAAAAAAAAAATCAGCTTGAGTTAGGGAGAGTTATAACCGGGTAAAGCCAAGTGCCGGGAGCCGACGGGAGCAGCTCCCACCGGCTTGTGCGAGATGCTGCCGCCGCCCCCTGCTCTCCCGCTGCCTGCCGGCCCCAGCTGGAGCCCTTGCCCAGCCCAGCAGGATGGGGCCCAAAAGGAGCTACAAGTGCCCAGCTGCCCCCAAAATACTTAGTAACAGACACGACACGGAAAAGGCAGGTTTCGAGCCCTTGCATCCCACGGGCTCGGTTGCTCCCCCAGCTCAGGGCACGGGCGTGAAGGCCTCACCGCATCAATTACGCAGGCAATGCTATTTCTGCCTATGAATATTTCAGTAGGAGCAGTGAAGGCTCCCTGACTTTCCCCAGGCACGGGGCGGCATTTGCCGGCAGCATCGCTGTAGGCCAGGGCCGCTGCGGGCACCGGGCTTGCCAGCAACCCGGGTCTCATCCCAACCTTCACCCTGAGCCGTACGCACCTGGATTTGGGGTGTATGGAGGTATTTTGCCCCCTCTGGGTCTTGTGTTTTCTCCTTTGGCACCACCGCCCAGAGCTGCCTCCCAGTAGGGAGGAATTTCCCCAGGGTAAAAGAGACGCTTCCAGCAGCGTGATCACCCAGCCGGAGCGGAGACCTGCTAAATATACTGGGAATCTGCCTTCTCCATCCTCCGGGCTGGGGTTTAAACCAGGAAAGTCCTCTGTTCCCGAAGGATTTCGCTCTGCCGTGGGGACTTTGCCCCAGAGCTGTGCCGTGCCTCTCCCCGCAGCAATGCTGGAGGTCGCTTGGCTGAGAAGCATCATCCTCCCGAGACTCCCACGGCTGAATTTATGGCAGAAAGGCACTTGGCAGAGAGGGTGAGAAAGTAGAAAAGTAGTAGTGGGGAAAGACCCTCCAAATACTTTAAACCTGCCACATTTGGAGGGACTGGGGAGGTCTTGGTGGGAGTTTCTGGGAGGAGAGCAGCAGCTTCCCTGGCGCGTGCAGAAGAACGATGCATGGCCTTGGCAGAAACATGATGCACGGCAGCGACAGAAGCAAGGTTCACAGCACGGGCAGAAACACGATGCACGGCAGGGACAGGAGCAAGGTGGGTGGCAGAGGTCACGCCTGGCCCCAGGGATGCGTTCCCCCGTGCTCAGCGAGGACTGAGGTCCCGCAGGCTGCAGGGAACGCTGGCACCGGCGCCGGCCAGCTGCCCACTGCGGATCCTGCCTCCCTCCGCGCGTGGCAGGGAGCCACGGGGGGTTCACACTTCGCAGCGCAGAGACTGTTTGCACCTGATCTGCCTTTATTTACCACCTGGGAGCCCCCAGGCAGGGCGGGGGCCGCGGGACGGACGGGGAGGATGAGACACGGGACGGCACCTTCCCATCCAGTTTTGATGGGAAGGTCTCTCTCTCGAAAGGTCCCTCTCCCGAAAGGTCAGCTCTCTTGTCAGCGCTAGAAGACACAATCATCTTCCTGATATCAGCGTAATCGTGTTTGATGAGTCACTTGTTTAACGGGAAGAGGCTGCTGGTTGCTATAGGGATGGCAGAGAGGGGAGAGGATCCCTTCATTACCCTAATCACTGCTTGTGACGGAGGAAACACAACCCCAAACAATTCCGGGCCAAACTCCCCTTCACTCTAACTTTTTGACACAGTTTGATATGCTGGGCTCTTTCCCCAGCCGTGGAGCTGCAGGGATGCCCAGGCAGGTCCCTAAGCCTGGGACAAGCTTGAGTCTGGGGACATCACAGGGCTGGGAGGTGGCAGGGACCAGGGAGGGATATAGATGAGCGCAGTGCTCGATGTCAGGCGTGGGTACCATGGGGAAACTGGGAGCTGCAGGGGCTGCGGTGGCTTTGGGGTGACGGAAGGAGACACCGATGAGCTCCCCACCACCGGCTTGTTAAATACCCATCCCTCCTTAAGCTGTTTCTCTATGTCCTAGGAAAAAATGTGGCTCCTGGGAATGCTGAGGCTGATCCCTTTGTAACACAGCCGGTGCCCTGATTTGCAAAGGGGAGATGCGGGCAGCGCCGGGGCAGCTGCGGCTGTATGTCACCTTTGGAAATGAGGCCACCGGGTCACCAAGTCCAGCTGCTGAGGTCGCCGGGACCCGTCTCCCGGCTCAGCGTTCACCAGCCTTTCTCCCCGCTGGGTTTCATCTCCGTGGGCCAGCCCTGTCCCGCAGTCGGGCACCTCCCAGGAGTGCCCACTCAGTTCCTTCGCCCTTTGCTTCGCCTTCTCTCCCATACCAGACTGGGGGATTTATTCCCCATTTCGGTCCCGGGGGAGGCTCCCGGCCGCTTCTACAGGGGACACAGCGGGGGAATTCTGCCAGGTCCATCCCTGCAGACGCCCACCGCTGTCGGTAACCCCCCACCATCTACACGATGCTCGGCAGAGGCACTGCTCTCCCCCGGCACACCCTCTGCTTTCCCAGCTCTTCGTTAGGGAACCGCTAATTACCACCATAACGTTCATCGATGCCGTCTCACCACCACGCTTTCGTTTTGTGTAAACAGGCTATATTTAGTTCTGCTGCTCCTGCCGGGGGTGCAGCTTGCCGGCTCGCGCTGTTTCCTCCAGATCAGGAGAATTTGGTGCCTCTTGATGGTGCGGAGGAGAGAGGGAAGAAACCTCCAACCTTCAGCCGTGCTCTCCAAAAATGTTTGTACTTGTTCTCTCCCGCATGAACGGGGTTTGAAGGGCAACTAAATGGGCTCACAGCAGCACTGGGTTTCAGAAAGGAGCATCCTTTCCCCTTCAAAAATCCCACTGTGGAAAATAAAAGGTGGGAAAAATAAAAGTAGATGGCACTGGGGGAGACCCGAACCTCCCGGGTACCGGCCAGTCTGTCGCCCCTTTGGCAGGCAGCGCTCGAGGCATTGCAGAAGAGCACATTTTTGGGTGCTCTGATGCCACGGTTGCATTGGTAGCACTGGGGAAGGCTCTCTCCCACCACCTCTGTGCTCTCTAAGGAGCCGTGGCCCCATCAAGCCCGACCTCGCAAGCTCCCCCAAGCATTTTGGGAGTGATTCATGCTGGCAACACCATGCCCTTGGAGAGGGAATGACCGGGCCACTGCCCCCTCCGCTCCATCGGCTGCTTGGCACAAGTTTTGTGGGTCCCATGGCTTTCCTCCACGCGAGAAAACCTCTAACACAGCTGGTCCCTGCTAGAGCAGCTGCGAGGACGGGGACATCAGGAGGAGCGGCTGTCACCAGGGGAGACGCAATGGGGAAAAAAGTGCATTTGGTAAAGCGACGGCCCCACGGGCGTAGCGACGTGGCTCTGCACTTGGAGCCCTCCAGCCCTGCCTGCCCGACCCATCTCACCCCTGGGTGCAACACAGGGACCAGCGCATTTTGCTGCCACCCTTGGCGTGTCAGTCCACGGCAGTGCTGGCTCTGGCTTTGGGTAGAGACCCCAAACCACTGCAGGGCCTTGCTGGGGTCCCCATGGACACCAGGTCCCACTGTGCCGCTTCCCAAGCGGCGGCTCTCAGCCTCTCTGTTTGTTTGCAGACAGGCTGGTGGGGACGGCAGTATGTGCTGAGCTGCAGCGTGACTCACGTGTGGCTCGGCAGCTCGGGGACCCCGTGACGCTGCTGGTGCGACAGGGCTGCGAGCGCCTGGGAGCAGGGATGGGTGCTGCTCCGCTTCCTCTGGGGCTCAGCGGGGAGCTGGGTCTGGCTGTCCCTGCCCGCGATGCCCAGCCCGGGCATGACCGCTCCCGTCCCACCTGCACCAAGTGATGGGACGTCAAACCTGGGACATCTTTGCTCGGGAGACACCCCTTTCCTCCCACACTTGCTGCTTCTGACCCAGCAGAAAGAACCAGGAGGTATTAAGGAGGCAGGAAGACGCTCGGCCAGCATTACGGCTGTGCAGCAGCCTGGAGCCCACCATTTATTTATTTCCCAGGCACAGCTTACAGGGGTGAAAACTGCTGCTGAAAACAGCAGAGAGCAAGGGCTGGGGGCAAGCTGCAGAGCCGCAGGCAGCAGCGCCAGGCACCCCGCAGCACCCAGCACCCAGTGCCGGCAGCCCCGGTGGGGTTTGTCCTTGTGAAACCCACACCGGGAGTTGCAGGGTGGCCACGTGCCAGAGCAGCTACCTGCTAGTCTCAACTGCAGAAACCGGGGTCAAGGTCATTTTTATGTTTTATACGTGCCTTAGTGCTACACACAACCCCCCTGCAATGTTTTCAGATGCCTCAGGGAGGAGGATGCAGGTGAATCCCCTTAACTCAGCCGGGTGCGGTGCCGCTCCTGCGTCCGTGCTCCTCCTCTGCAGACCCCGCTGTCCCCAGGGCCGGGAGGGCTGCTGCGGCCGAAAGCACCTCGGAGAGCCCAAACCTCTGTCCTTTGGGAAGGGATCGGCAGTTCCCCATCTGCTTCATGGGGTGTCTGTCCCCAAATCCTGCCCTGTTGGGTCCCTGCATCCCAAATCCTGCCTCGTTGAGTCTCTGCCCCCCCAAATCCCACCTTGTTGAGTCCCAGCCCCCCAGATCCTGCCTCAGCGAGTCCCTGACCCTCAAATTCTGTCTCGCTGGGTCCCTGCACCCCAAAGCCCATGACCCCAGAGGGGACAGCTAAGCCCGCACCCCACTCTGTCCAGCGGGGAGGGGGAGATGCTATCTGGCCGTGCAACTAAATGATCATTATAGCCCTGTGCATAATTAAATCTGATCCAAAATCCCCAGGCTTGGGATAATCTGTGGCCGAGTGGCTATTTCAGTGAGGAAAAAAACATCCCTCTGCTTTCCCCATCAGGTGTTTCTTGAGACATACAAGAGGCAAAATAGCTTCTTTAAATAGCCGAGCACAGGAGGCAGCGCGCAGAGGTGGAAGCAGGAGGCAGCCGCGCTCCCGCAGCTGAAGCTGCAGCTCTGAAGGTCGGCTCCGCACACAGCCTGCGCCGGCTTCACGCCGGGATCCCGCGGGCGAGCGAGCAGAGGGCTATTTTTAGCTGCTTGGCTTTTTAAGAAAACAAAACCCCGTCCAGGAAAAACACCGCTGATACATCGGGAAAAATAAACCGAGGCCCGATCCCAGCCCTTGGGAGCATCCCGTGCCCTCCGGGGAGCATCACAGGCGCTGCGCTGGGGTTGGGGACTGGACCCCCAGCCCTGGCTCTCTGCAAATTTAGAGAAATACAGGGGATTTTGCCCAAAGGCACAGGCTGTTTCGATGGCCTGTCTCTATTTAACTGGAAAGAGGGTCAGAGCTGCTCCTTGGTGCACAGTCCAGGTGCTAGATGGACGCTGCGGCATTAACGGGTGCCTCAGCTAAAACCTTGTGTGAGTGTGGAAGGGGAGGGGAAGCAGACGGCAGCGAGGGTTTGTTTGCAGAGCACCCATGACGGGGGTGCGGGCCAAGGCTGCCCCGCGAGCCCAGGGCACGGCAGGAGCCCCACCACGGCAGCCAGGCTCAGCCCTTTGGGGCTGTCTTGGATTTGGAGCCGTCTCTCGCGGGCCAGACACCCACCCGGCAGCTCGGGGTCATCGCTCTGCCAGGCTGGCAGCCATGGCAGAGGCACCCCAAGGTGCCCCACCGTTGGTGAGCACCTTCCTCCCTGCCCCGGCACTTACACAACCAGGCAAAACCAGGGGCGTATTTTTTCCCCAAAAGCACAGTATTTTCATCCTCAAAATCTTTCAAGGCGAGTGCGACCCTGGTGCCCGCAGCAGCACGTGGAGTGTGCCGCAGTCCCGGTGCCAAGCCCTCACCTTCCCCACGTCCTGCAGTGGGATGGGTGCTGGCCCCCAGCCCCTGCCAGCCACGGGGGACAGGAGGGAGCGTCAGGAGAAATGGCCCCAAAACAGAGTGGTTTGGCTACCCCAGATGCCCCGGCAAGGGACAAAACTCTGACGGCGGAGCAGGGCTGTGTCTGGGCAGTGCAAGCCACTCAGCAGAATAAATAAAAGAGAGTTAATACACACCAAGAGCTGGCTGGACATCCCTCAGCCAGACCATCCGGCTCATCCCTCCATCTACAGCTCCTGACTCAGCGGCAGCTCCGCAGCGGCTGCCGGCAGCTTTTGAGAGAGCCCTGAGTAACACTGCAGCGAGGGCAACAGGAGAAAAAGAAACGGCCCGGCTTCTCCCAGCACCCGAGGAAGAGGCGATGCCGCTCGAGCGGCGCCGGGGAAAGCAGCAGCTGACGGTGCCGCCCCGGGGAGCGTTGGCTGCTGAGGGGGCGAGCGGAGGTTTGAATCCATCAAAGATGTGCAAGTGGAAGGGAGATCTCCCTAAACGCTTCCCACCAGGCTTGGAGGAAAATCAGGGTGGAAATGGATGGGATGAAACCCAAAGCAAGATGGTGTTAATCATCCCTGAACCTACAGCAGAGAGATGGAGAAGGGGGTCTGCGGGCCAGGAGAGCGGCTGCTCGGTGATTTTGGGGCATGCCAGCCACTCGCACGAGCGCTCAGAGGAGAGCCGGCTCCCTCCCAGCAAGATTTGCCAGCCCAGCGTGTTATTTTTTCAGTGCCAAGATATAATTAGTGCCAGTTCTTCAGGAGTTGTCACTCACCATCACGCAACGTTTGCTTTTCTTAGGAATATGACTAACTGGCAAATGATTAAACACGCTTGGGGAAGGAGGAGAGGGAACTGAATTTCTTTTTTTCCTCTCTGGGAAGAAAAAAAAAACCGCAACAACTTCAGAAGCCACTTTGCAGTCCCAGAGAGCGGAATAAACTTTGACAGCGCTCGGGGAGGGATGCGTGAGCCCCCTGCCAGTCACATCAGGCGACCCGTGGTTCCTCCCAGCACAAGGGTGCTCGGAGCCACGGCCGGGGTGGTGGGAGTCACCAAGATGCTCGTAAGCACGGCTGCTCTGCAGGGACGCGACCGCAACAAAAAGTCAAGCCACCTTCCTGCCAACCTCCTGGTTTTCCCTTCCCGTTTCCCCCAACGCTCACACCTACACACGGTGCTGCGGAGGACGCTCTCATTTGCACTCCCTCCCAGCAGAGCCCTTTTAACACAACGGGTTTCTCGAAGCTCATCTCCTCGCCAGCGTTGCTTCGAGGAAGGATGCGTCTCCCGGGGACCGAAGGCAGCACTGCTGTAATTACTGCCCTTTAGCTGTGACCCGCAGCCCGCGCCGCAGCCGAGAGCCCAGCTGCAGCCGCCGGAGAGCCCCAAATTGGATCCCGCTCTTTCAGATGGGTTATTTCGGAGAGGTTTTATGTTTTGTTAGAAGATATTTTTAGAAGAAGATAATCCGGTTGCCAGCTCTCGTGGGAATCCTTCTGTCCCCGAGTCATTGCTGCTGAAGCACTCGGCTCAAACTGTGGAGGAACAGCGTGGAGAAACTGGTTTTCCCAAATCCAGTAACCTCCTCCTGTTGGGGCATGAATGGGAAACTTTGGCAAAACCAAAGCTTGGCCTTTCTGCCGGGTCTGAGGCCCAAGAATCTGAGAAGCCCCCAAAATTTAAACCTAGGTTTATATTCATCTTTATACCACCCATGAGAAGCCAGGCAAAGAAGGGTAAAATCTCCATTCGACTCTTCGCTTAACTGCACCTTAGGGCCAAGTTAATGAAAATATTTCCATTTTGCTCTCTCTGGTGGCTTCACACATCCTTTAATGCCCCTTCCTGGCCTGAAGACTCGCTCTCTGATCCTCACCACCCCGCACTTGTCCCCACGTTTCAGGGGACAGCCCAAGCGCCTGGCAGGAGGCTTTGAAAGGTGCCAGCGAGTGCCCTTGGCACAGGGGCACGGAGGTGTCGGGGCCGTTTCTCCACCACATCGGCAGCAGGTACCAGCGTGGTTTGGCTCTTCTAAGCTGAAGTGATGGCAAAGAATTTTGAAGGAATAAATTGGATTTTTTCCAGACTCGTAGCCTTTTTCTTAGAGAAATATTGTGACTCAAAATCTGAAAATGAACAGTTTAACATTAAAAAAAAAAAAATTAAAACCAAGGACTTGGAAAGGATTGCCAAGAATAACACTTTTTCCCCATCACCACTGTGTGCTCTCTCATGCAATTCGCTGTGCCCTTGCTGGGGAGGAGCTGAGGGTTTGCTGCCACAAGGGTGGAAGCAAAGGGACCTGGAGGAATTTTGTAATGGAGCTATCTTTTGGCACGGATGCATTTTACCTCAGCTTGTCCAGGTGACAGGGAAGGGGGGGGGTCTACAAGCGTGGCTCAGACTTGAAAAACACATGGCGACTTGATGGTGCCCCAGTTGCAGCCAAACTTCCACCCACACGCGTTTCGTCACCCAGGGACCGTCCGTGCTGCTGAGACGAGACTTTCCACTTGCCACAGCCCCCGAACAGGCCGAGTCCCCACGACCTGCAAAGGCACGGCTGCCGACCGGATGCTTTCAAAATAACGAGCGTATTTCAAATTGCCCATCGCTAAGAGAAAAAGGAACAACAGACCCAAATCGAAGGGGACGCAAACGAGTCGAGACAAGGAGGTCTCGCAAGGTCTGAAATCTGTGCCGATGTCAACGTGAGGTTCCTGGCCGAATACATCTTTCCTGCTGGCTTTGATGGGCTTCCAGATGTGGTTGCCCTTCCTTCAGGCCATCCCTTCCGTTTCTTCACGGCACAGTCCCCGCTTTCTGCTTTACAGCGCTGCTGGGACTCCTTGCAGTAGATGCAGGCTGCTTCTCCCGGGAGGAAACAAATGCACTAATGGAGCGCTAATTAGGATACTTAATCACAGACAAAGTTACTCAGCTCCTGCTGAAAACTGCCTGCTATTTTCTTTTGTGTCTGCACCTAGGGGTAGACAGAAGAAATAGCTTCAGCTGCCTGTGACCTTATCTTCTCCCACGGCCACGGTCTGGTGGTCAGCAGCAGCCTGAGGTTCACGCTAGCTCATCAGCTGGAGCCCCTGTTAGCGTGTCCCTTCTGAAGTCCAGGCCTTAAAGCCGAGTAAGTGTCTCTTTCCACCTCTATATTCCTCCCACAATATATTTTGCTAAAGCAGCTGCGCTCCAGATAAAAAACATCTTGAAAAGGAAATGAACTCTGCGTAGGTCTGGGGCCTTTCCCAACTCCAAACGCAGCTCTCAGCCCCCACCCTTGCCCTTCTCCCCTTCCTTCGCAGGCTTTCTCTTCCACGCTGCCTGTGACTTGGAAATCACCAGGGAAGACCCAGCTGGGACTATCTGAATATTTTTATTTTTTTTAACACAAATTGCAATGTAATCTCTGCCTCCACTGCATGCCCCAGCTTTGGTGCAGCTCCCTGGGGCTGGATCCAGGTGCAGAGGACGCTCCTCAGCAGCGTGGCACCAAAAGCATTTTGCCCTCAATAAATCTGGGCCAACATATCTAGAGTAATACTTTGGGGGCTCTGGTATTTTAAGGCCTTCACAAATCCTTTCTTAGCTTTGCCCTTCAGGTCCAACTCCTCCTCTTGGGGTTTCTAAGCTACCCTCTATTTCAAGGCCCCTGTGCTTCGCTCCCCGTCCGAGCTGACGCTGGCTCATGGGTCCAGTCCCCATCACGCCACGTGGGTCGCAGAGAGCATCTGTTCCTACACCCATCACCTCCCGTGTTCCGGATCCACCTCCCCAGACACACATATCCTGGCATGGCACGAGGTGCCCTGACGAAGGGACGAGTTACCAGCCACAGCTGCTGGAGACTCTTCGTTTTCACCCGGAACCAGCACGTTCCACACCAAGGCAGCGCAGCCGCCTCATGCTCTCCCTTGCCCGTCACCCCGGCAGCTCGCTCGTCGTCTCCTTCGGGAGTCAGCTTACACACCAGCCTCTGAACGGCGTTCAGGAATCCTGCTGCTCCCTCCGTCACCCCTTTCCTTTCGGGGACCGCAGCAGGAAAGAGGGTTGGGCACCTCTCACTTCCTCAAATGCCATGTTCCACCTCTCCAGGCCCAGCTGATCTCATAACACTTTCTTTTCAAGAAAAAGGAGGCGACCAGTTCTCCTACAACAAGGTCCTAAAGTCAGATTTTCATAACCTTACACAGTTTTTTTCTGGACAAAAATCCAGAAGATTGTACTCTTTCCGATAAAGATGAAGAGGGAAAACAGTTAAGTACGTTGCTGAAGCGCTGATAACCACCGCAGTGGTTTTTGTGTTTGTTGTTTGCATTAAGGAGCTTTTAAAACAACTGACAACCGCTAAAGGCGTTCATTATTAGCAACTCAAAGTACATGCTGCCACCATGTAATTCACCCTTCCCTTTCAGGGCGTTCTCTCCGCTGCCAGGTGGGGTGCAGACGCGTTGCACGCACGGCAACAGGTTCGTACAAGTACCAGCCCCATCAGGACGGCAGGAGCTCAGGCTGCCCGGGGACCTACGATGCTCTGCAGTCCGTGCCACCGGGTCTAACGCTGCTACGGGCTCTGTGGGACACAGCCTCTAGTAGCGAGATCCTCACCCTGGCGAAAGGGCTGCTCGGTTCTGCTTTAACACAAAAGGAGCTTCCCAGATCCGACAGCCCACACGCATCCCCTCCAAACACTCGCTGACACCAAGGCGATTTAGTTAAAATGAACAGCCAGATGGCAGAAAGGATCAAGCCATTTTCCTTTGCAAAGCATTGTCTTCAGAATAAAAGGACGAGGTGACCCTCACACTATCCCGCCCATACCGCTTCATTTTTAACCTTACGTACTCTGAACTATCACTTAGAGACATCTAATCCCATTCGGCTGCTGCTTTCAGGAACCAGACAAAGCAGGCTGGCTGGGGTAGGTGGAAACAAACTCTGTAGATAGGACTGATGCTGCAGGAGCAGGAGGGAAGCAGACAGAAGTAGCCCGAAGGTTAATTAGTGCAACAACAGCAAATGCTAGCAGGACTTTACATGTTGAGAATTAATTATGTTTCGGGGGATTGTTTCCTTTTGATGAACGCCGAGGACTACAATTGGAAGGTTTTACTTGTCTCAGGGGCCTTTGTTAGTCTATTTTCTTTCTTGTACCAATCAAATATGATTTGTTTTAAACATATCCTAAATTGAGCTGGCATGGTGACTTTAAAAGCTCCTCCTGGGAACTAGAACATGCCAAGCACAAACCCCAGTTCATAAACAACCTCTGTTTCTGTAAGTCTTCAGGGCAGAGCCTCTCCACAAACAAACGGCAGGATCTGCTGAATTCGAAGCACAATAGCAACGCGGGGTGCGTTTCACTTCAGCTGCTGCTTAGCAGAGACCAGTAATAATTGCGGGATGGTCTTCACCCTCACTCCAGCGCTAGGTTCTGGAGAAGACCTGAAGTGACAGGACCAGCCCCCAAAGCCTAGTATCAGTCCTGCCTTCCTGGCACTCGAAGCTAAAACCACTTTGCTTTCAGACATTCCAATTTTGGTTGTTCGCCCTCAACAAAATTAATTCTGGGCAATACTCTTTCTAAAGTGACTGAAAGTCAAACTCACGTTCACTAGAGTTAAATTTAGCTCCATTTATTTATTGCTAATGTGTGACCCAGCAGGACAAGGACCAGACAGTATTTTGGATTTAAAATGTCTTTTTACAGAGCAGCTATCAAAAAATCTCATTTGCTTCTACTGCGTTCTGACCTAGTCCCACAAATTCCTACTCACAGGAGCAGCCTTTGATCTAATTTTCCCCATATAAAAGTGAACTCCGGTGAACCACACAGAAATGAAGACCTGTCCCGCAATGAACCTGGAAAGCTCCAAGCATATGGTACTGGTTTTGCTTTTCAATATCTCCGTTCCAGATCAGTCAGATAATATTTGCAACAAAGTCTTAAGGAGTCCGACAGCAAGAGGTGAGAGAGGGAGAAGGAAAAAGGCAATCACAGGGAAAGGCAACGGCAGAGCTACAGGGGATGATGAAGAGATTAAGGAATACCAGCAGTGGGATGGGTGTCAGGGGAAAAGGCCCTGGGTAACCACTCCTCGGTTTACCAGCACATCAGTTATAATCTACAACACTGAATTATTCATTTCTCTCGGTTTAAACAGCTTATGCACAGGTTCTATGCGTGCAAATGCAGCGGGGTCAGAATCCCTCAGCCAGCACAGAGGAAGAAGCCAAGGAGAGCAAGCGACTAACCAGTTACTTTTATTTCTGCCTCAGGTTGAAATTCAAGGAAAAGCATTTGGGCCATGCGCATTTGATCATACATGACCTTTATTGGAGACAGGTGGGGTCATTTATTATACAGAAGTAACATCACACCATTCTCTTCCAATTTAATTCCTTTTAGTCTCCTTATAAATCTGTAGCAAAAGTGCACTTTTAACAGTTTTTAATCTATAGTATATATCTTTCAATATTATCTCTCAGTCAGGTATTTTATTTGTAAAAATGTATCACCAGATATACAAAATACATGTCTAGTGTACTACATTAATTTTTGTATTTACTGTTTAGATTATTTTTAACTCAGTGCTCTCTTTTTTCCATTTTTTTGCAAGACTTGGTGATGACAGTCTTCTGGTAGCGCCACCAGGAGAGGACTCACAGCTTGTGTGTGAACAAGGGGAGAAGATTCTTAGCCAGGAACAATTTTCATACAATAGGAACAAGACGACAAGAACGTCTGCTGTTGTTGAATATGTCTCTTAAAATGACAGTACTCTGTATAATAAAAAATAATTAAAAAACCCAATGTCCATATTTTATCTTCTGGAAGAGGAGATGTGGCGGGAGAATGGAACCTGTACCCAGCTGGAATACAACGGTAATGATTAATTTGCATTTTGAAGACAGGAGTTAATTGCTAACATTACGTTTCTGGTCATGATAAGAAGAAACAGATACATACAGCCACTACAAGAAACTGTTTGTGAAATGCTGTTTTCCTGAGGACAATATTTTGGTAAAATATTTTATATCCTGTACAAGCCACAGAATTGCATAAGTTAAATGTCCTCAAGAACAACAATCACCGGTACACACCACGAATGGCGGTGCTGGGAACAACCACACAGAGGAGAGCTCTTGTGTTACCTAACAAGATGAAGAACGGAAAATACTCATTTCCAGTGGTAGTTTAGAGCCAGCTGCGACAAGCTTTGGCACGGCAACAGGCCTTCTCAAAAAGAAAATTACGGAAGATTTTCTGAGATTTCTTACAAACTTCCTTAGTCTTTTCTTTCTAGTTATCCTTGAGATTATAAATATATACACACGTAATGGATAATTACTTAATTTCAGTCTTCAAAAGACTAACAATTTCCCCTGTTAAGCAAGGCCTATAGAGGTAAAACGATCAGAAGCATTTTTAGGGGGTGTTATGATTCCCAGACCGATACAAACACTACCAACAGATGATGAGGAACACTTAGCAAGGTGACGTCCGGGTTGGTTGGTTCGTTGGTTTTCCTTCTTACATGTTCATTATCTTGAAGACTAAGAACAACTGGATTAGTTACATAAACAATGCTTCCCTTGGTTAACCTTCACAATTAGTGCTGTTTCTGTGTATTAGCATAGATTCAAAATGCTAGTTGCATCAGTTTACTATGTATTGAATGAAATGTTGAACAGATCCTGTTTCAGAATGAGGGCACTTTTGGTTTATGCAATAGCTCCAAGAAATGCTGTAACTACAAACCTTCTACAGCAACTGGTTGCCAGACATACTCTTCAAAAGGTAACTGCTTTTCTGCTCCCCTTAAATCTGCAGCAACGTGGCTTTCAGTCAAAACTTCTGCTTCAAAAGAAAAATGCACAATAGACCAGGCTGAATATGGATAAAGTTCTATACCTTCTGAAGAAGAAACAGAACAGTAAAAATAAAAATATAGAAAGAAGCGGTGCTGTTAGTGTTATCTAAAACCAAGATAATGCATAATGGGGAAACTTACAATGCTGCAGAGAAAGTTTTTGTCTGTGGTTTTTGTTGTGTGTGGTTTTTCTTTTTTTTTTTTTTTATAAAAATTACAGACTTGACATTTCCAGTATGTCTTAGCTTTGTACTGCTTCTCAAGTCTGAGTCACCAAAAATATCCAGCAACCAGCTGCTGTTCATATCCTAAAATATGCCTTCAGCTGACACTGAATATTGAAATCATTCTGCTAAAATACAGAAAAACGACGATGGTAGAAACCAAGGTATAGCCTCAGGCCAACATTAAATGGTAAAAATTCTACAATGCTACTTTTAAATCTCTTCTTCAGTTCATGAACAAATAAGCAGCCAGGTTTCAAGTAGAGGTAACACAGATTTTGGAAGATAGCACGTAAAAAAAGCCCAGAAAGAAAACTGGAACAAAAGCTCTTCTTGTTACGGCAGTCAGCACTAATCCTCCGCGATATGGCAGGGAGAAACCTTTATTCGCCCTACTGGATCTGTCCTGGTCCTACAGCAACAATGAGGAACTGCTCCTGCTGTCACAAATATGTTCCGTTTGGACATATCTTGATCCCTTTTTTTTCTTTTATTTGTATACATGTATCTTTTGTCTTAGTCTCTTGACTGGTAGAAGAGGATATATCCAGATTCTGAGTTTTTTGAAATGTCTGATGTTAACCCATAGAATTCTTCGATGGCCTGAGCATCAATTTTCTGAAAATTAATGAGAGTCATTATTAGCCTCAGTCAAAACACCACCCTAAGAATCCCTTTTCCAGACAAAGCATTATTCTCACTTCTTGGAGGTGATGCTGGAAAGCTGCGTAGTATTAATACAGCAATATTTCAGTATCATTGAATCCAACCAAATACAACAAAACATTTTTTCCACTTAATACCTTATTAACTATTGAAAAAAAGGAAATCAAGATGAAATAATAAACCTCTCAGAAGTGGTGCACTCTTAAGCTGGACTATTAAAAAAAAAAATCCATGAAAATGCATCCTTAAAAGAGTACATGACATTTTTGTATTTGCTTTCTCATTCAGACCAGTGCTACCTTTCCGGACTATGGGTTTGCAGTGTAAATGAAAAAAAGCAGTCATTGATCAGCAAAGAAGATTTCTGTGTAGCTGGGAGTACATAAGGACCACCTTGAGTGGATTTAACACTCAGCTAAAATAATTCCAGATTTTAAAGTTCTTGTGACCCTCTTACATAGAGAAGTTCTGCAAGTGCTACTGGGAATTACACCATGAAATCTGTTGAACTCATCTGATTATGATCTTCTGGTCCTACGAGAGCTTTCCTTCCTTGGGATTTGCTGGTACTTACATTTTTACAATGCCTACTGCAATACTCACACAAGGTTTGTGTTTTAAGGGAAATAAATTATTTGCCACATTAACAGAATTAAATGGTCTGCTTATATTTAAAGTTGTGAACTATCTGCAGAAAAGCAGATTTTCATTTTATACTCCAACCAGCAAGGCCTGTAAGCATTTTAAAGCGCTTTTAAAGATGCAAGTTCTACAGTCCTGATCTCACTCCTGAGAACAACTGGCTTCAGATTACTGAATTTGATTCTGCAGTCAGTGGAGAGCAAGCATAGAGACCAAAACACTGAAATAAAATACTCCCTGAAAAAATGACGTGTGCTACTCAGCACTACAGTGTGCTTTAGTATTTTAAAATACCTCCAGGACTCTGAATCCACAAAGATGAGAGGCTGAAGTAGCCTGAATTTGTCGTGGAGGACCACAGGGAGACTAGCATAAAGCTTCCCTTTATTCCCCAAGGAATAAAGTTTAGGAAGCAAAGACGTTCACAATACAAGAGGCTCTGGGTTGAACAGCTGCTTTGATCATGAGAGGCAGTAGCAGAGAACGACTTGTGCTTACATCTTAAAAGAAAGGCACCACGCTACGACTTCATCAAGGAACCTCTTCAGCTACAGAATCTATTTGGCAGTGTGCTAAATCATCACTCACTGAACAGACTTCAGCATCACCAGCAAACACAAAAGCATTGGTTCTTTAAGTGGCACTGCCAAACAACCTGCAAGTTCAGGCCATCCTTCTCCCAGCCTTTTTGAAGCACAAGAAAAACAAACATAGTAAGTTTCCAGAAGATAAATAAACTGCAGAACAGAGCTGCAGAAATTCTCCCCTGAATACTGGAATAGCTTTGTTAAACCCTTTCTGTTGAGAAAAAAAAAAAAAAAAAAAAAAAGGGGGGGGGGGGGGGACC
>JAVKLA010000039.1:2585562-2614145 GCA_034782735.1 Sagittarius serpentarius | reverse complement strand
CCCCCCCCCCCCCCCCCCCCCCCCCCCCCCCCCCCCCCCCCCCCCCCCCCCCCCACGACACCAAACAGATGTTTTGTCTTTCTCTCTTCTCCATTCAAGGACTTCAGAGAAGCTGAAATACTGTACAGAGGGTTTTTGCATTTTCACACAATTTATTAACATAATGTCTACTACAAACTGTTAGATACACACTTTAACAGAAAAATAGCAAAAGAACATTCTTCAGACCTTGTAATATATTTAGCAGACAACTCAAACATGTTTTATTTTAAGTGCCAACTACCTTGCCTTCCTTCTTTAATTTTACTATCCACAGAAAACACAGTGGAACTGAAAAAGTGGTATATAGACTCTATGCTTCCCATCCTTAGTTGGCCACGTACATTGTGGACAGCAAAGTTTTATCCAGTTGCAGCTTTAGAGCAACAACCAGTTGATGGCTTCAACAACTACTTTTAGGATTCTGGAGCCACACCTTGCATTAAGAAGATTTTTCCTGTTAACTGAGCTTAAATATCCTTTGCTCATTTCCAGACAACTATTCTGGTTCCCCAAACCAAATCCCTTTTCTTGCATACCGTTCATAGCATTCAACTGAATGCTGCAAATCTCTGAACAAATATTTAAGCAAAGACATACAATCATTCTCCCCCTTTTCTCAATTTGGAATTGAGATGTCCCTGGATGGACACTTTTCCCTCTCTGCTTCAGATAAACACTGTCACTGTGATGTATCACTCTAATCATGCTCTAATGACAACATGTCAAATTAGCCAGAGATCAGTTAGTCAGGTTTCTCAATTAATTTTGCTTGGCGCAGTATCCCATTTGGACTGATTTGCCTCCTGGATTTGATGCAGTTGCTTTTCACATATGCTGTAGTATGTTTGATTATCATCTATCTTCAGTTTAATTGAAAGTTGGCCTTCCAACCAAATCCAAATAGATAAATAAATATGACTTCACCACTTCTGACATTTAGTGGCTAATAAGGATAAACTACTTCCTACTGACAGTTCGGAGCTATTAATTCACATCACTTGCCAAAACCGCAACAAAGTTTTTTAACTGTATTTAAGGGGGGGTGGGGGGGTGGGAAAGCTTTCTCCTGTGTTCTCTTTCAGTTGCAATATCTGTATATAGGTACAAGGGCTTTGGACTCATCTTCTGAAGTCTGCTGACTAATACCTGTTTTGTTATGTAGCCAGTTCACACCTAGAATGTTAAGTCTCCAAAGCTTAGAAAAAAAAAAACAACCCAAACCACCTGCTTTCAGGTTCTTAAGAGACTCTGAAGAGTAGAAGGCTCCTGTGGTTAGCCCTAAACCCAGAAACTTACGTAGAATTCATGCTTTAGGGGATTTGAGCCACTCCATTTTTGAGGACTAGCTCTGTAATGTCATACACAGCAATACATTTCCTATAGTGTACATTTCCTATAGTGTCACCTTATGGCCAATCACAAGCAGTTTGAAAACGGTACTTGGTCAAGTTCAGAGTAGATATTTAAATCTCTTTAGGCAGCAGGTGGAACCGACAAAAGTCGTTGCGGCTTTCCTTCACTTTTTCAGTGAACAGCCTACAGCACTAGTAAGGAACTAATTCTCAAGAGCTGATGACTAAGCAGGGAAAGAGAACAGATGAGTAAAACTGCAGCTACTTCTTCCAGCAGCCTGTAGCATCAGGAAAGGAAAAGCAGTCTCCACTATCCTGATCTCCTTGATCAGTGAATCGCCAGAAATTCAGGTGAGTTCTAGAAGGCTGAGGAAAGAGAAAGGATGGTACTTCCTAGACAGAGGGAGGTGAGACGTAAGCTTCATGTTCATCACACACTTAGAAGGCAGGAGCAGCTACAATGGATAGCCAGTGAAGAGAATCCTCTGGGACAAACCCAGCAGGAATCTTTACGCTACACTCTTCAAAGCAGGTGAAGGAGCAACTGTTCATCAGAAGAGGCCAATGATCTCAAACGACTCGTGCAAAACTCCCTTGTGCAAATTTTCATGCCCTCCACTGGTAGGAAAAACAAAGCCTACATTTCACAGAAAACAAACACCACATGCAAACAGCCAGCCAGGGAGAACCTTCTAGCAGGAAAAGGAATCTTAAACTTCCAGATCTGCAGCTGGGGCAGAGGTAGTGCTACAGGACAGGGTTATGTTGCTAATATTGATCAAGACAGTGAAATCTCAAAGAACTATGGAAACACAAGAAGTAAACATTTCAGATCAAAGAGCTTTATTTTTACAGCATTTTAGGTAAACTCTGTAAAAGAGATGAACAAAAAAAGAAAGCCGTGATTAAAGTTAGAAAAGCAACTTAAAGGAAAAAAACCCAGCGCTTCAGGAGACAGGAACGACATTCTAGCTCGCTTGTGACAACTGCTTGAATTTATTGCCCAGTAACAGACAGCGCATATTTAAAAGCTATGTTTTGGCACATCTATAGAAGTGCCAACAGTGTTTGCAGATAAAAAGATATTCTGTTTTGACCTAGAAGCTAAGATACAACATAGAAGTGACTGATGGAAAACAACTATAGAACAACAAGATGGTTATTTTACATCTACTTTTAAAATGTAAAGTTCATCTCCTGGATGGAAAAGACAGTAAATACTTGAATTTAAAAATACTGAAGTGAACACTATTTCCAAAATTAGCTGACACAATTATGTACTTCATCCATGACACAAACAGAGGAAAATAACCCTCAAAATATAATAAGGGGAGAAAGGCAACTGTTTGTAGTCATACAAGCTATCCAAATCACCAGGAAGTCACCCCTGATCCTCAAAGCTAATCAAAGATTAAAAAAAAAAATTGGAGAATGTACTAGATCATCTTTATTTAAACACAAGCAAGGATTTTGCTGTACCTATTGAGACACTTAGCATCAGGCCTTAACCATGAGATCTCAGAGTCAAACAGTACATTTTCATCTTTACAAAAAGCAGTTCTACTGTGGTTATTTGTTCTACAGTTTGATACTTGCTTAATAATTATGTGAAATACATGGATATATAAATATTTTGGATATTAGTCTTTACAGATATGTTAGTAAAGGAAGGAAAGTAAGGAAAAACTTGCTTGAGCAGACTGTTTAAACATTATCGCAAATAGCCCAAACAGCTTTGTATACTCTCAGGACCTTACTACAGTCTCCCGAATCTTTTTTTTTTTAGTTTTTCTACACTTCAATTTGTTGGGGAAAACTGCCCACAAAAAAAGGTTAGAAGTTCTTAAATGCAGCACTGAAACACAGCTAGCACAAAGCAAGTTAGCAACAAAAAGGAACCCAAAAGGTGGGCTGAAACAAGGGCATTTCAGATCTTGAATAAGACACTAGTGGTATTTCAGCCTGAAGAGGTGCACACCACCCCCATGTCTGAGGTGTCAATACAGCCCTCGGGTTCGTTTGCTCTTCTCCATACTACTCCTATAACAAAGGCGCACAAAAATGCTGGTTTACTTTAGAAACGTCCACAATTATGCTGTGCACAGGTTTTGCTGAAATACTTTCACAGGTGCAAAAGCTAATCCCAGACACAAAAACAGAGCCAGAGAGTGAAGCTGTCTACACTTCTTCTCACCATGTAACAGCATACCTACCTCTACAATGTCATCATCAAACAGCAACCAAAAGCCATGGCTCTTCACAATGGTGATATAATGTCCACGATTTGGACCACTGCCAGAAAAAAGGATTGAAAACTTATTACTCTTGTGCCTACAAAGGCAGGACCACTGCTTTCCTACGTGATTCTAGCTATTACTGGCAGAGTTAGATTTCCTGGCTCTTAATGTTGTCTAATACTACTTGTAACATTGCTTAGGTTCTTAGACTTTGCCAAATTGCTTGAACTAAAATTTCTGTCTTTGCTACTTGCCAAATACAATATACTCAAAATACACAATTTCACAAATATTTCATATAGTCATTCATATATTTCAAAACAGAAAATTAAAAGCCAGTTATTTCAATCACTGTTTTGTTGCATTCAACACTGCTGAGTATTTTGACCACTGTTCAAAAATTTTAGTAACTGCCTGTCTGAAATTTATTTGCACAGGAGATATGCTTTTAATTCTTAGTGTGGTTTAGCCTATGGCTGTGTGCAGACAGTTTCTGCAACTGCTTTTCCCACTTTTCTGGTGGCAGTTTCCCAGTCTGATTCTCTCTCCTACATCCTGAATGCTTACCTTGAAGGGAAGGGACAACAAAATGACCTAATTCAAAGAGAGATGGAACTGCAGAGTAAAGGCAGGCAGACTGCCCTGAAAAGGCAGCGGTTTGAGATAATAAACTATATGGACAGAAAACTAAGAGCTATCAATCTACTAACCTCAAATTCTTAGAGAACAAAAAAAAATTTCCTCTGAGAGGGAAAAAAACCCAAACCAAACCTCTACACCCCCCCCAGCTTTACTTTTTACTTAGGACCTATACAAGGCTTTAAAACAACTTATATTCATATCAGCTTCAGACAAAAGAAAGTACTTCTCCAGTCCTTCCAGAATTATTTATATACTTAAACACATTACTGTCACAGAATGAAACTTCTTTGTTTAAAACAACTAAATGAAAAGTAAAACTGTAAGGGCAAAATACTTAAAACAAGTTCTGAGAACTCAAATATTTAGAAAATATAGTTTATCTTAAGCCTTTGGTAAGTTCCTAGTAAGAATTGCAACCAGGAAAGAGTCAGAGGACTCCTAAAAGCCCCATATAAGACAACAGGTTTGAGAAGAAAAAGCAAAGCTATTTAATACATCTGAATTATTAATCATCATTGTTAAAACAGATAAGTATAGTTACAGGTATAGCAAATTAATAATCTACATAAGAAAATGCATAGGAAGAGATCTTAAAATGATTAATAAAAACCAACACAACCGTAGCAACACAGAGATCACCTAGAATTCTATGTAGTTTATACTAAATCTATACAATATTAGTGTTGATTATACTGTCTTGCTCCTCCCAAAGATGTTTCAAAACATTTGTGCTGTAATGACTTACTACTTTAAAACTCACACCTCCAGAAGGCAGTTATAAATATTTTTGCCTTGCATGACTGCTTTTTTCCCCTAAAAGCACTTAAAAATTTTTCCTCTTTGCTTTTAAAAACAGAATTAAAGCCACTACAACAAAAAAAAAACCTGAGTATTTTTAGAAAAATCAGCAGTACATAGTTTATTCCACATGGTGGCACCAGCTTCTAAAAAAACTTCAACAGTTTAACAAGCAGGAACATGAACACTGTAACTTAATTCTATTTTAGTTAAGTGTTTTTCCAAGATTTGTTTTATTTCATTTAGCTTTCCTGGAAGGAAGGGCTGGGGGCTTTTTTGTTGGGTTTTTTTTGTTTTTTTTTTTTTAAAGACTGCTCTTACTTTGCTACAGCTCAAAGAAACAACTTGTCTGAATTACCACCATATTCGAAAGCTGATAAGAGAGCAAACCTTAGACTGTGTACTCAGAAAGCAAATTTAAAACAGTAAAAATGTAGTAAGAGACTGAAACAGTTTAAAAAAAAAACAAAAACCACTTTCAGATAACTAGCTCTGACGCTGCTTAGCACGCTCCCATATTATCAGCCACTGTACTGTTATAAAATGGCATATGGACAACAGGCTCCCTTTAAATTTCAAGGAAAGGCATTTAAGGTCCAGAAAGCACAAAACCAACATACCTGCCACAGTGAACAACTACAGCCACGAGGTCATACATTCTGTCAGGATTTGTAGCATCGCCTGAAGTGTTAAAGAGCCGGAGCTCCAAGGGAAAGACTACACGGTAGGAGAGTTTGGTGTATCGATGCAGCTGGTCCATGTATTTGAACCTTTTTAAGTGCAGAGCTAGAATCATGGGCAACTTTTTCACTCTCATTCTGAACCACAAAAATATGTTGAACAAAGAACAAGGTATTAGCAGATCACCTAAAACAAACCTTTGTTCCAGAAGTTTCAATATGAAAAAGCTTATTAAAAGGCATCTAAAATGTTGAAGAAGACTTTCAAAAGGCTGCTTTTCTCATGTATATTCCAGTGAGAATAAGCAATACTTATTCTTAAAGATTAACTACACAACTGACATCTGAATACAGGACAACTGTCTATGTTGAAAACATCAATTTTTCATCACATCAATGGGAAGAAAAAGATAGAATAAACCTGTCTTGCTGCTCTGGCTGGGACCAAGTATGAGGCAAGAAATAAGATTTTTGTATATAGTATTCATAGCGAAAGCAGATGGGATAGTTTTCAGTGGCTTTAAGCTGATTAATGCTAACTGGGGAAAATGCGAATGTCTGGAAGCACCAGATATAAGCTCTTCTGGGAGGAAACAAAATTAATCTCTTCATTTCTCTCTGATAAGGTTGCCTCAAAGTACTTGGTCTCTCCACTCTTCCTTACTCCCTTCCCCACCAAACACAGACCTAAATAGTCTTACATTTTCTTTTTACTGAATTCACAAGGTGCGTTTTTCCAACAGCTGCCCATTTTAAGAGAACATTTACGTTAGCCTGAACATTTGAACCTTACCTCTTCTGTGCTTCCTGTTTACTGCGGCACTGCTCACAATAGTATTTATATTCACTGCATAGAGTTTCAGTATTACTAAATCCTCTGTCGGTGGAAATGAAAGAAAAGTCAGGTAAGCAGGGATATTCAGTCAGACCATCCAGTTAAAAGTCACTGTTAATAATGCTGAAAAAAAACCCACAGAAGATGAAATTCCTCTTATTCATATCGCTCATACCTCCCAAACACATTTTAGGTGTTATTTGTCCCAGTCTTGGGATGTAGTGCCAATGTCCAGCTGGAAAAATCTGGAAATTACACCCTTAAGTATTAACTGTGTACTTTCTGGACAGGAGTCAAATGCAATAGGTAATAGACAACAATAAGGTGATTGTGTTTTGTTTCCAGAGGTAGCCACTCCACATTTTCTTTGGTGGCAGACATTAAATGTTAAGACCTACAGCCATTAGCCATTGACTTGCCAAAGTCTGGATTCTCTTTCAGCTCCTAACAATTACACATCCATTATCAGCTATTAAAAAGCCAGATGCTATATGCAACTTGCAGCATCCTAGCAGCTGATAAGCCTTGGATCTAGCAGTCAAATACATGGAGCAAATTTCCATCAGAAAAAAAAAAAAAAAATCATCTAACCACAAACATCAGGACCAGACAACTGAAATGCAATAACAATATTAAAATAAACAAGAATTTATTATGAAACTAAACATACCGTGTTTAGTTTTGATAAAACCTGACTATATGTTGTAACAAATTAAAACCCCCATAAAGGAAAGTGAAAATCAATCTTACACACCACTAAGAGATCATTGTACTCATTAACTACTAAAAACCACTAAGGAATTAACAGCTTCAAAAACCTACGATAAAGAGAAAATTAACAGCACTCTGAACAGAATGTATTTTATCATAAGTCAAAGCCTACAACCATTGCACAACAGAGCAGCTAAGCTAGGCTCTTTCCTTCTGACCAAGGGCAGGTATTTTTTCCATTCTTCACTTACCTTAGACAGTGTGTAATTGATGTATTTTGTTCCACATCAACCGATAGATCCAGAAAGTCCTCATCTTTGCTACTAACCTTGAAAAAAATAAGAAATATTTCACAACAGTTTAGAACTGGCAGATTTCTTTTAACCATTTCTGGAATGGTGCAATGTCCTCGTTGCAAGTAGAGAGCTTTGTGATAAAAAACAAATATACATACAAACAGGGGCCCTTTCTTGAGGTAAGCTAAAACTGAAAAAGTAATCTGATCTGTTGTTACAATCCAGACAGGAATATTAAAAAAAGAAAAAAAACAAACAAAAATACCAAAACAACAAACCCCCACCCCCAGAAAACCCAAAACAAAAAACCCAGAAAAAAAACCACAAAAAAACAAACCCAAAAACTTTTCTTGCAAAATATCTCTCCCCCTTGAGACTTCAAGACACATTTGCTTACTTCACTGGAAAAAACAAGTTTTTAACCACCCAGAGCTGGAGAAGCTTTAACCGTATTCCACTCTGCTTTGTAGACTGATACAACTTTCTGCTGCATTTCAGAGCTTAACAGTAAATACTTAGAGGAAATGCAGAAACAGGCAGATGGGTTTTCAATTAAATGGGTTAGCAGTTAGGAAAACCATCTTCCCATTTGTGGAACAGTCACATTTAATTTCAAAATTCTTGAGACAATCTTATTGTCATTTTTAGAGCTTCTATTCACCACATAGCCATAATTTTAGATTTAAAATGCCAAGAGCAGTCATTGTAGTTGTAATCAGTTCTCTTTTTTTCTCTCCCCATCTGGCTTTTCATTTTTTTAGAAATATTAATTCAGACCTAGCACACATCTAACTACAAATTCCTGGTCTGAAGGTGGTGTGGTTCTTCTAATTCTAGATTTTGTGGAACTTCTTTTGCTCTCAAATAGAGTGGCTATGGACAAGCACCAAGCAGTATAGACTTCCAGTTCAAGAAATTCAGTTCATCCCAGAGTTAAATAAACAGTGAGCAACTCTCATGTAGAAACACAACATAAACTATCAATCACTGACAAAGGAAATAACATGAAGACAAAAAGGCAGCTTATATCAGCCAGGTGCAAACTGCCTTGATGGAAACAAGGAGGAGGAACAGAAAAAACACTATGCTTTTTCTGAGAAACATACCTTAATGAGTATTGGTTTGAACATAGAGGTGATACAGTCATAAAATAGGCTATGCTCCATATTTTAATAGAGAGAGTGCAATTTCATCTATCCTAATAAATGAAAAAGTGTGCTTAGTATTAGGGAAAGTGATCCAGAACCTGTGAAAAATCTAAGAGGTTTTGTTTTGTTTTAAACGTACAGCCTCACAGTTAAGACATCTGGTTTCATTGGTTAGTGTTCCTTGGAAGATTTCATGGACCCACGTCAGATCAGTCTTGTCTCCTTCCTCACTCTCAATGCTGCCATTCTGGAGTTTGCCATTCTGCTTCTCCTGCTTTTTCTCTTCTTGTAGCAAGTCAGCAATAGTGTTAAGTAGGTAGTTTAGGAATTCATGTGCATCCTGCTGCATATAATTATCAAATAGTTCTGGAAAGGAACAGATCAAGGAGAATGAAAGAATACAGATACTTGGTAAAATCAAGGTACTATGCTTTTAGCAATCAGTGCGTGCCCTTCCCCCTTCTCCACCCTGTTATACAATTGTGGGTTACACTGTTAAGAGTCTTTGAAGAATTGTACTTTGTTGTTCTCACAATGGATGTTAGGTTACCCTCACCTATTCCTCAGGTTGCAAGAAATAGGCAGCTGAAAAATAACATAAAGGAAACTTAGTTTGGGCATTTCTTGGAACTGAAGAAAACCATGATTGCTTTGGGGTTTTTGTTGTTGTGGTGGTGTTTTTTTTTTTTCTTTGGGGAGGGAGAGAAATAAATAAATTTAGATGTGCTGCCTTGGGCCATTAGTTCATTAAGTCTAGCATCAAGGGGCAAAAATCCCCTACTATAAGTTTTTTATCTTTTCAAGTTCAAGCAGAGATGATAAATCAACATACAGAACTTTTCCTCACAAAGTAGCCCTGGGAAATAACCACTAGTTCTCATCACAAACAATTCATCTTACCACAAATGTAAGAAAGCAGGCTAAGAGTGGTTAAGTCTCCTTAGAGAGTTCAACTTTGACCAACTCCATGAGGTCTGTTTAGCCCATGACAATTTCTAGCAACGACCTGAAGTGTGCTGACTTGCAGCAGACCTCTACAGAACGCGATGCCAATGTGGAATAATTGCACTACTGAGACGTGTGCACATGCTCTGTACTTGGTCTAAGCAAGCACAGAAACAAAGGTACCTAGATAATCCTCTTATGCACAGCACGCTTCTGATAAAATATTTGTTCTTATGCTACAGAGTTGGTGAAATTAACACCACAAACAGGAGTACAAAAATCTTCCAGAAATCTGTTAAAACTTGACAATTTGGACTCACTCAAAAAGGAAGCTGTGTTTACGTTTTATATGCTTAAATCTCCAGTGCTTAAATCTGCATAAAAATTCAACTTATTCATTTACCATTTTCTTTCCTCAATCGGGAAATAAATTTCTTGGGTGGGATGACTCCCACCTTCTTCTTTTGCGTAGCAATACTGTTGAAGAGATCAGAGAGGCATGTCAGGAGGCTTTCCTTCTTTCGAGGCTGCACTTTGTATGCCAAAACTTTTTCCCGAAATGGACGACAAAAATAAAGTGCCTGTAAGACTGAGTTGCAGTAGCAGGTATTGCCGAACTGGTTAAAACAGAACAAAAGGAAAACAAACGTTTTCGTATTAGGTCTGTTAAAAAGTAATAACAGAAAGAGGTTGCTCATTAAGAATGTCATATTCTGAAAATGGAAAAATGGGTCTGTCAGAGTTCATTTACTGGGGAAATACTAGTAGGCATGGTGTAAAAGACTCATCCTTGTATCACCACAGATGGTAACAGAAAAGGAAGAGAAGACAACAGTCACAGTGATATTGGGTGCACACACACACATAAAAAAAGCAGGAAACCACTGACAAAAAAAAAAACCAAAACAATTGAGGGCTCATCACAAAATCAAAACTTCAGGAGACATAGCATGCTACTAATCCTGATAGGGGAGATCCTGCTGACACTGATGTGGAGGGGTGCCGATGATACAGCAGAACAGAGGGATAAGAAAACAGAAAAAGGAAGAGACAGCATCTGTCAGCATCACTGTCTCTCATCTGTATTATAGTAACAAGAGCTCACTGCATGAACTTGTATGTTAGATTTGCCTGTGTCAGATACACGAAGTACTTTTTAGAGATAGTTAGCAATGTACATGTTAAATATTTCCTGTTTATAATGATATATTATGAGAAGTACATGATGCAGGCAAAGTCAAAGAGCAGCTGTTTTACATCTGCCATATCTGAAGGCAGTGTCATTTTAGAGAAAGGAGGACAGCGGTAACAACTTCCAGAGGCAATGCTCCACATTGCTTAAGAAGAAACACTCAGACCACTGAGATACTAGGATATCACCCACAAGAAATATACACCACGGGTTGAGTTGTTTCTTTGCAATTTATTGTGCAACTGTATTGTACAATGCTGTTGCTTCAAAAAAAGTGAAACAAATTCTGGGTTTGCTAGTCCCCGGATATTCTGGTAACGAGATTCTGCATCTCAAGAGCACTGAGAGCAAAATATTTTAAATAAATAAAATGAGCGTACAAATCTGACTACAGAACACAGTCTATTTTGTTAAGTGGTACTCGGAGAATATGGCCACTACTGCTCACCAAAATTTGGTGCGATTATTGTAGCAGAATGATTTCAAGTTAATAATCAGTTTGCCAACTGAAACGGAAAATTAACAGTTTAATTCATACAACTAAAAAGGTTACAGCAGCATAGTTACATTAACATTCATTTATACCATATGCAAACACACAACAACAGTTAAAACTTATCAACATGAGGAAAACAAATATGCAAGCCGAACAAACACGTGAATTAGGATAGAACCTAACTCATACGCTTGTTAGTGACCTAGGAAAACAAATAAGCATCATGCTAACTAAATTTGCATACAAGACAAAATAGGCAAGAGAACTACCAAAAGTCTGATTAAATATTGTTTTCAGATGAGGTATCTAATATATTTGTCTATAATAACCCCAGAAAATTAAGAGACAGAAGAAACTAGAAATTAGCCATCTTAAAAAAAAAAAAATGGAAGGTCATAGCACATCTTAAGTCAAAAAAGTTTACAAAGCAAGTAGTTAATGAGATTTCAGGACCGTATTCATGGAGAAATCATGTCAAAAAGCATTAAGTCAACAGGTTATACATGTCCTGCTTTGATGCTACCCACACAGAGAGAAATTATTAGAACCAAACTAAATGGAAAAGTTAAAGGAGTTAAAGAATTAAAATCCCATCCAAACAGCTTTAAAAATTCCTGACAGTAAGATGCAAGATGCTTTGCAGTAGCCAAAGTGGTACGGTGAAAAATTCACTTTATGGCATGCTTTAGGTTTTAAAAATGTCCTTCTAAATAATATTCCAACTCTCTTTGTTTGCTACCACCTTTACATAAAGTAACATGGAAGAACTTTTATTCCTGAAATCAGTATCTTGCATGTTAGCATTTTAGATATTTTACTGCATGCCAAGTACTTTACAAAAAGACCTTGTGATGCATTTTATATCAGCAATTCTGACTTTTTCATGTTAGAACAAAATCCTTCCAACTTTGAGCAATTCAGGGCCTTCGGAAACTTCTGAATATCTCAATTATTGATCTACACGTCTCTGTATTAGAGAGTTCTCCACAAATAAACAGTACTACATAGCAGTGTCACACTTTTAAACTGCAATTGGTTTGCGTTTAGAAGTACAAAGTAGTCAGATCTTTCCAACCATGACCTTAACTTTGCTAGAAATTCTGCCACAACAAAAAAAACAAAACAAAACAAAACCAAACCAAAAAAGAGGGCTCTACCCATTTGTCTTCCAACAGAACCCCAAAAACCAGGTTGGCAAGGCAGTTCTCAAGGGGCTGATGAATATTTCCAAACCTGGAGCTACATGCACAGATCAAATACACAAATAGCGTAAAGTCTAATGCGACCTAAAACACAAATGAACAACAGGTACAAACACGTAGGTTTTAAAATCTTTTTGTCATGGTTTCTCTGGTATAAATATTTTAAATAGATGCCAAAACATAGGGTTTGTTGCTTAAAACTGACTGTATTTAGAGTCAACATTACCTAACTTCGTAAGAACTTGTAAAATTTTACACTTTCAATGTAAAAACAAAGTTTGAAGGCTTATTTTAAGATAGAAGCTTCTTAAAATGAAAACTGAGATGAAATTCTGGAATGAGAATGTTATTCCATCCCTCTTGCACTTCAGTTCAACATTACACGTAATCTATTTTAACAGGCTGTCAAAAGGAGCAGTCAGACCCTTCTCCCATATATTGCTAAAGCTGCTGCAGAGTAGTTTGACCACAGGCAAGCTCACTGATCCAAAGAGAAAATAACTATTGAAAAAAAAATTTTAAAGGTTCCATCGTGCAGGGCTTCAACACCTGCTTCTACTTGCAGTGCAACCATACATTTACTAGTATTGATGCTGAAGCCATGAAACTGCCCTCTTTAAAGTGCTCCAATTAACTTCAAATCATGAAAAAGCTAGAAATAACAGGAAAAAGCTCTGCAGAACAGCATGAAAACGATCATCCTAAAGAAACTGGTTGCAAGGAATAAAGCACAACAGTATTAGTCATATTCTGTCCTTCAAAACAGAGAATGGATGTGGTTATAAAAATTCTGGTTATTTTTAGAATGCTGTTTTTCCTCTTCACACTATTCATTGCTCTGCTATTTATGTTACAATTGGAGATGCCTTCCATTTTTCTCATTATGGTGCAAACCTCAGCAGCTTTGGAACGGCCATTAACACCATACTCAAGGAATATAACTCAATGTGTTTAGATAGTTTGGTGCCTGACAACACAAACTGCTAGAAACCCACATAGAGGTCAATTAAATGAGTTTGTAATGAGCGGCAACAAACAACACTTTAGTAGCTATGTTAACTTTATTTGGTGTGTCAAAAGACAGATCATCTTTCAGTTTTCAACAAAATGTATCTAGATGACCAGTAAACAGAAGTATACTTATGTTTCTAGTGAGTTTTGCCAATATTGTATTTTCACTTCATGCATATGATGCCACAGAATCAGTTTCTATTAACTAACTTCCTATATTTATGGGTAAAAGATGTCACAGGTGCAACAGCTGCCTTTGTCCTCCAGAAGCACTGGCAAGATCAACATCAGTGCTCCATTCTCTCTATAGCTAATTTAGGTAGATAATTCTTATTGCCCAACAGATCCCAGTTAAGTCAGACCTATACAACTGACAGATACAAAAAAAATATATCTTTTTAGAAGGATTCACTGCTACACAAGGCTGTCAGAAAATAAAAAAAGGAGTATTACCACAAGTAAGAAAATTATCAACCACGTCAATGTCATTCATCTCCTGGCCATGTTCTCACATGGAAGAACTTTCACTAAACCCACGAGTAATATGTTTTTAGAAAAGTAACATCTTCATTTTAAAACCTCAAGGCTCCCATACACTGCAGCATCAGTATAAAATCAAACCTCTCTTCTCTAGAAGAGCATATGAGCAATGTACACACTTTATTAATGTCCCTTCCAGCTAAATATTGAAATCCTATAATTAGAAATGTACCTGAGTAGGAAGGCTTCTCTCAAAGGCTTCATAATAAATATACTTATTTTTCTGTATTTAAATTTAATATTTATTTTATATTTCTGTATTTAGAAGTGTACATAGATAACGATCTAAGAGAGAATCCTGTTAAATTCAAAATTAAAGACAGGAATTAAAAACCAGCATTTCAACCACAGAAAATTCACTTACATTGACCAAGCCAAAATAATGCTCATTCACAGGGAACTGTTCAGGACCAATCTCTTTCTCCAAAGCAGAGGCATTGGCGCCCTACAAAGAAACAGTATGTATTTGTTAAGAGAAAAAAAAACTTCCTAAAAAAAAAAATATCCAACAGAATTCATGCTACTCCTATAAAAAGAAAGAAGCTAAGAAAATAAGTTACTTCCATTGAGAATTAGCATCTCGTGTTTCCTATGTTCTTAAAAATGAAATCTGATGCTCTATTATTATAAAAGGTACTATGGTTTCACTTAAAAACTCAACTTCATCAGCCAGAATTAGAGCTGTCTGATCTAACAGAAGGGTTTTTTTGCATTTGAATTTATTTGAAAGTTAACAAGGAATTTGTTCTCACTTAAGACTTTAGATTAGTCACAGTGACCTAGAAGCACCCATTTAAATTTAGCCAAGAATGCACTGTAAAAATAAAGAAACTTACAACACACAGAGAACTTCTAAACCTAGAGGACAGAATCCATATGGGCTACAAATCCTATGAAAGAAAAAAAATCTTTTTGTGATGCGGACTGCACAAAAGGTTTGACGTGGCTGTTTATTATTAGCATCTCAAAGAATTCTTGAAAAAAATCTTGCTTTCCCTGACACTTTACATTAGAAATACTGTAATTTTTCTAACTGTATTTCTGGAAAGTACTATGGACATGTGAAACGATTACAAAAAACAAAAAGAATGGAAAGAATAATTTCATCAGACATTCCTCAAACTCAGATCACCTAAAAGTGCTTTGGCTTTGCTACCCTTAATTTAAGGACAATGTATTAAGCTTACAGTGTATTTTGATAGATCCCTGAGTCTCCAGCAATACAAGGACAGAACTTACTATTTTATATACAACTTAAAAATACCACTACACATCCATATGGTCTTACTTGTCACACAAAACAAGAACTAAAGCATACCAAAATTCTAGTTTCAATTTTAACTTTGTCCACTTCAAATTCAAAGCGGTTTATGCATCTCTTTCCATTCTTCCCCCTTTTTTTAATCCACCAATACCTTATAGCTGAGCTCGCACTTAGGATTCGGTACCTTCCCTCATACCACTCCATCTTGTTCTTTAGTGTTCCCTGCTGATCTTCCAACAGTCCTTAGCTGCATCTGTGCTGTTATCCAAGGAGTTACCACCATTCAATGCAGAATCCAAGCACTTTGGATTCTTGACTTCTGTTTTAAATATCCCAGTCACTCCACCTATAACCTTCTGCAAACAGTAAACAGCAATCCTTCTGCACAGGTGAGAAAACATCTCAGAAAAGCACTAAACAAACAAAAACTACAGTCCAGCAAAATTCAATTAATCTATCTCCCTGAAGCTAGTAATGTTTTCTAATTGCTGAGCACGTATTTCAATCATTTGCCTTAGCATTCTGCTTTAACACAAACCACAGACAAGTAGAGACTGTATAGACAGTTTCATCTAGATTGTCTTCAGCAAAGAAATAAGTAAAAATTTTCCAAGAAACAGGGAGGAAACTGAGAAATAATTTATTTTAACAGGAGGAACGGAAATTCTGTAGTTGGATTTCCCACATCAGATGTACAGTGAATTACATATATCAAAAAAGACAGAAAATGAGGAAGGCTCAATATTGGGTACTATAAAAAAAACAAAAACACTTGCTAGGTGCCGACAGATTTACAAGCAAGACCCTCCGCAAGCAGCAATTACACAAAAATTTTCTGAGGCACCAGTGCCAGTTCAAGCAGCTCCTCTCATTTGTTTGCCTACATCCATTCCCTGCTTGAAAGTATCTCTTTTTCCCTCCACTATTTCCCCCGCAAAAACCAAACCAAACCTAGACGTAAGAATAGGTATCTGCAAGGAAGAACTGCTGATACAGCTCTCTCCAAATGCTACTTCAGCTCTTTGCTTATATTGTTCTGATCAACACCGACTTTGGGTAATAGCGTAACAAGAGATTATAACCTACGTGCTATGTAAATGCACAAGAAGAGGTGATGTTGGTTTTGAAAAATTTTTGGTCTTGAAATTAGAACTGACTGCTAAGTGAGGTTCCTTTACTCTTACATTCTTCCATGTTTCAAGATTAAGGAAGGGATATGTGTAAAATCTGCAAGCTTGTGAAGTTCACTTCAAATTTCTCTGAACAGTCTTCTCGCCTCCTCCATGATTTCCAATATTGTATTAGAGAAACACTGGAGAAACAGACAACTAAAGCAGGTACCACTACTTACAGAACTAGTGAAACTGGACAACCTGAATACTCCAGTCTGTAAAGCAACATACGGAATAAATATCTGAACAAAGAAATAAAAGCATAAGAATAGTAATTTTTAATAAGACTATGCTATAAAGAATTTAATAACCTACCATAAACCAGTTTTGCAATTCAACTAAACCACCCACCTGTATTCCACATGTATCCACCCATTTAACTAACAGGTTACATGTGCCTTTTTTTCAAGTGGTTCCTTGTATCTACTGCCCAAACTTCATAAATTTGTGTAAGTTAACTGCAGGAGCAGATAAAAAAATTAAGGTTTCCTTCATAAATTAAATTAAATGCTAAAGTTAAAAATCAATCAGCCACAGAAGCTAAATCAACCTAACATTTAGTTGCAATATTTCTGAAGTTCCTTGTCAGAGAACATTTTAAATTAGCATACCAAAATCATAAAAAACGAAACAGGGCTCAAAGTAATTGTGGGAGGAATCAAAATCACAAACTAGTCATAAATAGTTCTGAAGATACAAACTTGCAAACTAAATTATACGTAACATACTGAAGAAGCTCTAGGAAATGCACATGCCTAGCATACCACCATAAAATAACTACATTGCAAACAGTCTAAAGTGATTTATCATGGGAGTCAATGTCCAGGAGACCTACACTACACAAAGCAACAAGTATGTAGGGAAAAAAAAAAAGCACTTTACGGTGACAGCACAAATTGGCCTTGGTCAAGTTTCAGGATGGAAATACACTACACGTTTGCGAGTAAGGCCACATAACTGGAGTCAAAGGTCAGCTACTCACAATCCATGATCTTTGCAACTAAATTTGCAAATAGCAAATTAACCAACTGGAGACCAAATCTAGCGCAGCATGAACCGTGCCTTGCTTTAATGAAGCCTAATAAGCAGCTTTGTGTTCAGACTGACAGGTGTTATACACATCTTCCCACCCCCACTAAAAGATTTTTCCATCTGGATAAATATTTCTGCCTCAGATCACATAATTATTTGCTCATAAGAAATGATATACACTTCATCATTTTAGAAACACAGAAGTCACTTTTCTCATCTAGAAATAAAATCTAGCCAAAGTGGCAAGTGTCCCAAGTATGAAGATTTAGAGTTGATTATTTGGGCAATCAATACAGATGCATCTCTTCTGGGACGCCACAGACAAACTATTCTGCATCTTACAGTACTTTACACATCTAAAAGCATAAGAAAATCAATACTGTTTTGCTAAACTATGACACACATTGTGGGAGCAATAAAAAATGACAAGAAAAAGTCACTAATACAATTGAGTTTGCTTGGCATATAAAAGCTAAGCAAATAACACACACTAAAGCACAGCTAAATATAAAGCTTAATGCATGAGAACAGAATTGACTTCTCATTGCTAGCGCAAGACAAATAAATATATCTTATTAAAACCCCAGAAGCACATCCTTGAGACTTCTGGGTTGTCCAAGAAAATGCTCTCAAGGAACTGCTCTGCTACTCTGGTTCAGGAAGAGATGATACAACTTTCTGTACACAGTTCTGTGAGCAGGAACAAAACATGAATTTATACAGTCAACACATAATTACCTGACTAGTTAAACTAGGGGGATGTTTTCCTCAAGTGGTAATACTGTTTTACTTATATAATTAGACTCTCAGAGATGCGAATTTAACACGTCCATATTGGTGGGGGAGGTGACAACTAAAGTTTCAGCAACCTGTAATCAGGATTTGTAATTTTCTAGAAATCACTGTGACTTAAAATGTTGTCTCAGAGGCTGGTTGCACTTTTCAACAGCTCCCCTGTTCTGTTCACACCCCCACCAGCAGAACTGACTTTGAATCTAGAGAGCGAGCAAACTTAGCTCAGTGGGTTTCTGCAGCTCCATCAAATAGGAAAATGGAAAGCTGCCTGGCCCACCTGAACTATCCCCATTTTAGCCGTTCAGAATAATAGATACAGCTAATAATGGCCAAGATGACCCCAACAGACCAATACTAAAATATTTTCTGTCATAGCTGCAGTAATTTTACTTTATTCATATTAGCTAATCAAAAAAGGGACCTACCCAAGAACATCCGTGCTCACTGACTTCCATCAGAAAAGACAAAGGAACATCCTTAAAAAAAATCCCACATACTGAATTTTAAAGTATCAAACAAAAGCACAAGGAACTGTTAATATTCAAGTTTTCCTCCATTTTTCATACCAACTCAGTGAGGGACATCACACCAACATTAGATACGTATGAGATACAGGGAAAATAGAATTAATTGGGTAAAACTAATATTTACCCAAGGAACACCCAAAAGGCGTCCAAGGCAGGCTTTGTTGAGTTTGGTAAAGCAAAAAGGGATGGAAAAGTAAAAAGGGATGTGAAAAGACCAGTTTCAAAAACTCTTACCTGAGGTAGCTGTCTAACCAAGTCATCACAGATTAAGTGATCCCACAGTATACCTGAAATTTTAACTGAATAACCCATCAAAACCAGAATAAAGATCTATCGAGTCTTCCAGCTTGTAAGCTGAGAGTCCTTTTTGCTCAGTAGCAAAATCTTAAAGATTTATTTCCAGTTCAATACACCACACAAGTGGAAAAAACAGCAGACTTTGTATTTCTTAGCCAGATTACACTGCTCACTCATTGCATCACCAAAACGAGCTAAAAAAGAAGTATGCTTAGGCATTACAGTCTCTTATAAGCTCTACGAATGACTTCGCAACTACTTCTGTAAAGAAAATGAGTATTTTCCCTGGTCTAGATTTAATTGAGTTCAGAAACTGGAAATGTATCAATAGTTTCCAGGGGCTTAAATATTTCTATGCCCTTAAAACGTATTTGAATTTGTAATTGTTCTTACAGACAAATGGCTTATAGATGGCATTCACTTACCTGACAAGAATCATAAGAAGAAATTATTGTTGGAAGATGAAGAAAAGTTATCACTTTTCTATTCACTATACATAAGTAGCTTTATGGTAGAAATTATTAGGCCCACAACTGAAGAGTTCTTCTGAAGCTGTCGATGAACAGAAGAACAGCTGGGAGTGATTAATAACAACTGCATAACTCAGAACATGAACTACAGTCAACTGATGAGAGAAATCCCCATGTCTGGCATCCACATGGTTCTTGCTTCAAGTTATAACTTTTTCCCTTTTTAGTACTATGAATTTTACTAAGTTTCAGTGAAATCCTGATCCTCCACAAAACTTGGCTGAGAATAAGTGGACTATTATCACAGACTAACCAACATTACCAGTCAAAATTTTTTATCCTGAACTAACACTTTAGCACTTCGAAGGAAATCATGCCTCCATTTATAAGTACCTACTTTTTGCTGCTATGAAGGTAACTTTGCAGATGTGAGAATGGTTATAAAAGCAATGTCATACTATCCTGATAAGCATGTAAGCAGACTTTACAAGCACGAAGCAGCTGCTGCTATAGCTTCAGTAAGAAAAGGATCAAAATTAGCACAACATTGGGTCAGTATCCTTGCCGTTACTCAGAGCTCTTGTCAAAAATAATCAGGTCAATGCTCTACTGCTGCTTGAGCAAACAGTGAGCAGAGAGGCACTGAAGCTGTACAACAAGGGGGAAAAAAAACCACAAAGCAGACGATGGGAAAGGGTTACGAGTCAGAAGATCCCACTGTCCTCTTTGCAACAGCGTTGAGATTTGGCCAGGGGAAGCAGAGTAGTTTATGACATTTACCGTTGCTGAACTGCAATTCTATCAAGGATTAAGACAGTACACGAGGAGGGCTCAGGCAGCTGTCCTGCATATTTTGGAGGGTGCTAGTTTCACATCTCCTTTGACTGCATGGTGGAGTGTCTCACATTAGCACAATCCACTATTAGCAATTGGGTGTATTTTCTAAACTGTAGAGGTGGATGTGTGATGCATTTATGGGATAAGCTGCAAGAGTGAAAGTAGTATGGTAAGAAAACAAGAAGAAACTATTGCGAAAGAAGAGGGATACTAAGTGAAGATACAAAAAAATATAACCATTACAACAGTCATTAAAGGTGGCTACAGTGCTAGCAGCATTTCTGACGTGCTCTATCTATACAGTGTTTTGAAATTACGCAGGAAAATCCATGCAACAGCAGACTGTCAATGGATTTATAACCATTCTAAAACCATTCATTACTAGTTCAACATAATGGGACAAAATACTAAAGATTTGTCTGGTTTCTTAGAAGGATATGGAAATTTAGAGATACCTAAACAGACAGTACCCTTGTCAAACAAATGCTACTAGAGTTTTTTAAACGCTAACAAGGATGAAGCAGTTGCTTAAACACAGGAAAAGGAAGTAACTAGAACCGTGAAGCCCTCCTCATCTTTTAAAAAAAGGCAACCATAAACTTGCAGTTTGTTTCTTTTTTTAATACTAATGATCTTGACAGAATCTACAAGAAGTCTGAGTAAGTCATTGCTGTGCTTATTTTTGGGCACTCCACCATTTTAGATGCTCCATTTACAGTTCATTTGTTGACAGCAAGAGATTTTCAGAAGAGAACTCTTAAAATCTGCATGTATACGTACTACTGCTCCCGGAGTTCCAGAAAAATTCCTATCTGTACATCATATAATGTTTAAACTGTAGTCTCCTGTGCTTGCCTATATACTTCAGTTGCTTTAGCCCTATCTAAAACACACACAAGACTAATCTCATCACCAGATTACTTTTAACAAGCGAAAAAGAATCAGTTAATTTAAAACACTCTCCATACGGTCCATGGAAATCTGAAGACACAGCCTTTCTTCAAGGATAAATTACTATTGTTTTTAGCTCAGTGCAAAGTATTAATTTCCACAATATATGCATTTTACACAAGCCTTTTATCCTTCTCCCCTTGCAATTAATATCATTCAGGTCAAATGAAGTAATTAAAGCACTTAGGATATCCCTAAACTTTTATTACAGCTGCATGCACACTCAGAAGCTGCATAGTATGGTTGGTATAACAGCCTGTTGAAATAAAAATCCCTTACAATATACTAGCTTGGGCTCAACACCATACTAACTCAGCTTTTGGATTGGAACCAGCTTATTCCCACTGAGCTCACAGCATGCACCTGCCTGAAAAAGGCATTTCCCTTAAAGAAGGACAAAAAAGGGAAAGATATCTAGGAGATATTTCAGTGTCTGGAACATATCTGGTACACAAGTCTTGCTGAGGTCTCTAATTATTCATTTGACCCTTTCTTTTTAACAAATTGGAGTAGGGTAAGATTTAGCATTTGAAAAAAGCTGGGAAGTGGCTTTCAAGTTGTGCAGAAAGGCTCCAAGGAACACCATCATGCAGCTCTCAGGATTAGAAAAGCTGGTTAAATATACTGCATGACTGAAGAGTGATTTTTAGAGTGAACAAATGAACCAAAACAAAAAGGGAAAAAAAGAACATGCAGGCCAAGCCAGAGCTACCTAAAACCTTTCAGGAAAGAAATCTGAACGAGTTGATGCATTTCATAAAGTCTCCCTGCACTTACTTTGCTGTATTAGCTGTGATAATAGCTTCAGGACTATTAAAATTACCACGTGGGGGAGCGCAGAAAGGAGCAGTACTAGGGTTGTATTTCGGAAAGTTTACAGAACATACTGTCGTGATTTTCTAAACACAGAATTAGATGTTGCTTCCCCATCTTTTAAAACTCCTTGGTTGTGCAGCACTCAAGTCAGATAAGAAGAGTTGTCAGCTCAGCTATCACCCACTATGATTTAGGGTTTGAAATTATCCATTTTCATGCATCTAGAAAGGCTGCCGCTCTAGGCATAACAAATTATGGTAAATTGAACTGTGAATTCCAGCACTTAACATGCTTATGGAGGCAAAACAAACCGATAATCTTGAACGGAGCAGGTGTAACAGTCACAGACTTTCCAAGACTCCACACTTGCAAATACTACAGAATCTTCTAATCTGCACAATCATTCAGTGTACGCAGGAAAGGCTGGCCTTGCCCACTCTTCAACAGGGAGTAAAGCTTACAGAGCACTCTGGCTACCACCGATATCATGGAGACCACAGTGAAACCAGAAAATGCTGTATTTCAAAACAAGTTTACTAGTAAGAAGTGTTTAAAACTTGAAGTCTTAATTAGAGTGTTTTTACATAAATTCCTACAGAATGCTTTGCAAACTGTTTCACATAAATGTTTATTCAATTAGGAGCTGGTCTTGCAAGGTCCGCAGGATCTATGCCTCACAAAGGTAAAGCAAGTCATATACACTTGTGAAATTCTGTAATTTTATGCTCTTTAAAATTAGATAGCAAAGCTAGGCTCCAGTAAAAAGAACACATGGAAAGGATGCTGGATTAAGGGTAAGAAGTACAGAAACTACTGCTTAGAGTCTTGACCTTTGTAACATGGTACTGTAAGCAACCTATTTCCCCCTTCTTAGCTGCTGTCTCCGAGATTACCAAAGTGTTCACAGGTCATTCATCCACCTGAGAAGAGCTCCCCAAGATTTCTCCCGACCTTGGGTGAGTAGATGTCTTGCTAGTACAGCTCTCAGATATTTTGCAGCCTTTCAGCCCTCTAAAAGAACAAATAAACAGATCTACAGGTGTACTCAAGGCCCAGTGTTTACCACTATTGTTCTTTTGTGAGTTGGTAATAAGATTTTATCATGACCTTCACACAGTAAACAGTGGAGGAACAATACTGTAAAAAGTGAGGAAGTGCGTGCTGATGGAAGGCAAAACATAACACCACAGATTTATGAATAGGTTCTAACTTCAGACATTATGCATGTACAGGTTAAATAGGCACAGAGGTATGGCAATAAAAATCTGACACGGGGCCCATCAATAGATCTGAATTCACAACTCGGTGCACAAGAGGTCAAGTGGATAAATCACAGAACCATAGAATGGCTTGGGTGGGAAGGGACCTTTAAAGGTCATCTAGTACAACCCCCCTGCCATGAGCAGGGACAGCTTCAACTAGATCAAGTTGCGCAGAGCCCCGTCCAGCCTGACCTTGAATGTTTCCAGGGATGGGGCATCTACCACCTCTCTGGGCAACCTGCGCCAGTGTCACACCACCCTCATCATAAAAAATTTCTTCCTTGTATCTAGTTTGAATTTACCCTCTTAGTTTAAAATCATTACTCCTTGTCCTATCACAAGAGGCCCTGTTAAAAACCTTGTCTCCATCTTTCTTATAAGGCCCTTTTAAGTATTCACTAGGAGAGGAACTGAAAATATAAAGTATGACCTAAGAAACAAAACACAATGATCTACAGTGCAGCCCTTTATTTTGGCAACAAGTCTAGGAATCTCCCAAACTGACATCAGTAAGAGCAAACACTGAAAGCCATTTATTTTTTAATAGAAACAAGATACTAAGCAATGTGCATATAAACACAGATGAATTCAATGTATTAAAAGTATTTGCTCTAAATCCTGATTAAAGAAAAAAACAAGAAAGATTCAATAATATAGAGCACCTCTTGAACTACCTACAGTCTGTTATTTTAACATCTTTTCCCAGGTATTCATGCCTCATTTCATTTGTAAATTGTAACAACTCTGCAGTAGAGGTCCTGTAGTATAATTAATATCTAATTTCATCTAATGAACCATATACTGCCCATAGTCTCCTCAGTACTCCATGACACAACAGTTAGGATCTCTCATTTTCCCAGGGACAGTGAAGTCATGAAATCTTAAAAGTTTATAAACAATCTGGGAACAAAACAGAAACCAGAACAGCAGAAACACTCATTCATGTGGCAGTTCAGGACTCCCGTAAAATCCTAAAAATCATTCAAAGGAAACCTGTGTACAATCCACCTGAGCTGGCTGTTAACTGCTGGCTGGCTGGCTGCTTCGCACAGTCTTGCATCTCCAAACTGCTCCAAGTCCAAAATCTGGAGAATGCATCAATAACCACCCATCACGCACACAGTATTAAACTAGAGTACCAGTGGTATGCGGAAAAACCTTGCACAAAGTGACCTACTAACTGATTTGCAAAGGGTTACACATGTTTTTCCCCCTAAAACAAAGCAGGTTATTCTCAAGCTGGGTTTCAAGTGCAAAGATGAATATTTGTTTCCTTCGGCTAAACAAGTCAATCAAGAAGCAGAGCACTGCTGGAAACAGAAGTCTGCTAAGCTAGCTCTACTTTTATCACCCCTTCTTTCCATTTCCTCAGTGGTACCTTCCCAGCTATAAACACTATTTCTCCAATAAAGCTAAAACAAAGTTCTACAAATATAGGTGAAACAGCAGTAAGGCAAACATTATACATCAGTGACATGAAAGCCCTGCTTGAACTGAAGGGCGTAAATTATCCAGGTGGCAAATGGAAATGTATTACTTACAAATGATTCAGTCATCTCTTCTCTAGCACTGAAGTTAATTATATCCACGCTGTACTGATTCAGAGGAGTAGAATAAGACTACCACCAATTTGTAACCTGGATTTGAGTTCTTCAAGCATGTCTTACTGGTTTAGCAAACAATTAGACACGAATCTAGGGGCAGCGTCCCTAATTAGCCTACCAAGAAACACCATTACTTCTGCTAACAGTTTACTACAGACTTTTCACAAATTAGCTGTCAGAGAGGAACAGGTCAAATCTATGCTTCCCACTTTGCTCCATTCTAGTGTTCTGTTTTGTTTCTCCAACCAAAAAAAAAGTTATTATCAATGCAACAAAAAAGCCCCAATTCCTGACTCAAAAACTAAGTTCTACAACTGACTGTCTCAGCCCCCCGGAGTGCAGCAGGCATATTCTGGATTAGACAATGCAGTCAGACTCATGGAAATTTAGCCCTCCTTGCCCTCTCTCCTCAGTCAAGAGAGGACTCGCACACGCGTGCCACAGAAGTACAAAGATACCACTTTTAAATATTTTTGAAACAGAAGCTATGCATTTTTCATGAAGGGTAACAAAATCCCTCAATAGTGCTATTTCACTCTCCCAGTTAATTTTGCAGTTGCTTGCAAAAAGAAAACAAAACCTACTAGAGTCGACAGTAAAGAGAAGGGCTGGGAAACGAAATTAAGTCAAAGTGACACAGCAGAGAACCAGAGCTCTAGTTAGTAGCTCTTGGCTATGGACGTGTCTTGCCATACGGTGTCAGCAGCCTTACCAAGCAATGAATCATATTCAAATGAACAAGTATTTTCCTACGAGTTTCCAATCTTCGTAATCCTATAGTTGCCACATGAATGTTATGCAATTGCCGAAAAAGGGACGGTGCTCACATAAAAGAAATGCAATGATCATGTGGCACAGGAGAGCTGATCCACACTACAAAAACCTGGAAGTTCTTTTAGGGAGGGGGATATGATTCAAGTTACAACTACATTACTGTCTACTAATGAGATCAGGCATTGAATTTAATTTTTTAAAGAGATATTGCAGAAGAGTGGAGTGTCTGAAATGGCAAGTCAGAAACACCAGTCCCTGTGATGCTGATTGACTCAGGGGTCTGAAAACGTCATAAACCTGTGTTTCAGCTTCCCAGCCTGAGGCACAGATGATGACTTCAAGAGCTGGTAAAAACTGCATATTTTACTAAAAGGATGTAAGGTACTGTACAATCACTGCATATTAGCATAATCCTGAAGAAAGTAGTTTCTCGAAGGGACTTTGTTAATGTAATTAAATGTTTTTATAAAGAAGGCTTGGGTTTTTCATATTCGCATTATGACAAAGCAAACATCTTTTTACTTACTGGACATTAATTGAAGTAGATGCAAATAATCTGATTCAATTTTAAAACATAGCACCCAGACCTTCATTTTCCTGGCCTAGCTGAAGAAAAAAAATAGTGAGATGGACAGTAAGTTTAGCCAAGCTATAGAGGCACCTAAAACACTGATGCTGAAAAGTTCTATAGCATTTGATTAAACAGCTATACAGGAAATATGGAAGCAAGTTTCATAGAATTATTCAGTGCTAGCAGCACTGCTCAACATTTTCTGCAGAGAAATGAAACAGTAAGTTCTCCACTTGAAACAAAAACAGTAATGAGAACCTGCTTCCCCAAAGCTACAATACTGTAAAAAGGCTCCTCTTGAAAAAAAACCCACAGTACTTCAGAAGGGATATTTGTAAGCTACAAGTATCTGCTAAGCTTTCTTCTACTATCCCACAAAATCAAGGTAAGTGCAGGAGCAAAAATGAATCCAAGATTGCGTACATATAGCCAAAGCCTCTAAAAACAAATCACAAACACTGAACTTGCTGTACTCGGATAGGAAAATGCATTGCCTTACATTTGCCCTCTTAATCTGAGGCTTAGTCAGCTGATCTCAGGAAAGCATCCAAAATATTATATGGGATTGAGTCAATCACTTGCCTCTGGGGTGCAGAACTCCACAACGAAGTCATGATTCAGCCATCTCTCATGACCTTAATTTCACCTGTGTTTGTGATGGGCAATTAAAAATACAAATTCTGTTGAAAAAAAAATCTAGTGAGATTAGTGAAGTATTAAGTATTGCAGAAGACTTCTCAGAACTTCAAACTTTAAGATCAGGCATCCACTGCCACAAATTTAAAAAAACAACTCTCTTGTTAAGAGTATTACTATGAAACTCCAAACACTCAGCTTTGTACAGCACCACTATGGTTCAGTTCAACTGGATCTCAAGTTAATCAAAACTGGCAGTCAGTACGTACATGGAAAAGAAACAGAAAAACCCTGCACGCTTTACACACATGAAATCAGTTTCAGCAGGTCAGTATGCAAGAGCCCCTTTTGACACTGCAGCCTACTCTCTGGCTTGCTGTTTCAAATGAGATGTAACACTTAAGTTTGACCACTTGGAGCAATTACCATGTGCAATGAAAAACAAATTACTGAAATTGAATACCCTCAGCCTGATTCTAACTTGGATTTGGCAATTCAAACCCCTGCCATAGTTTATACTGATTAAACTCCTTACAGTAAGAATCTTTGTGAAATGTTTAGATCGCATATCATTAACAAGATGCAATATTCTATTATGAGTCAGCTGTGTTTTAGTGCTAGACAAACCACTTGCTGGCCTCTATTTACGCAGCAATGTAACTTCATTAAAAATTCTGCATAATCATGCAATTATCAGTCTCCCTCTTGCTAGATTTTCACTGGCAATATGGATGATACCCTGTTACATGCATTCATGTCAAATGATTACAGAGCTTTTATAAACTAGTATAACAACCTTCAAATCGAGCCTAGTTATCACAACAAATGACAGTGATCGGAGCCAGAAAAAGAACTAATGTTCAATAATTCCCTTAGCAACTCTCTCTCTCTCTGAAAGAAGGCAGCCACCTGCCCTAAACATATTTCTGCAAACAGGCCAGCAGCTGACACACCCACTAGAAGGGAGCAAATTCTCATTTCTGCAAAGGGCTCTATGCTCCCCCAGCCGCCTTTCCCCACCCGGGATTAGGGCCTAATTACTCTAAAAAGCGTCAAAACAGCGGCGCTGAGCAGCCCGGCTGGCACTCCCCGCTCAGCCTGGCTCCAGCTACTACCACTTCTCTGGCCCCTTCCCTGGCACGGCCTCTCCCGCACCTGCCCCCCCCCCGGCGCCTCACCCGGCTCCCAGCGCCGCCGACGTCCCCTGCGAGGCCGCTCCGCTCCCGGCTGCGGCCCGGCCGTGCCGCCCCGACGGAGGGATGGGGGGGGGGGGGGGGGCACCGGGGCCCCCCGCCCCCGCCCACACCCACCCCCTTACCCGGACAGGCGGCGGTACCTCCCATAAACCTTGGCTTTTAATTACTTTTACTAATTCGCATTGCGCCCGGCCGCGGCGGGGCCCTCCTCAGCGCGGGGCCGGGGCCGCTCCCGCCGCCGGGGCTGGCAGC
>JAVKLA010000039.1:2570935-2585499 GCA_034782735.1 Sagittarius serpentarius | reverse complement strand
TGGCCCCGGCACGGCGGCGCCCGGCTGGCCGCAGCTCTCACCATGGTACAGATGGAGGCGAGTCTCCGGACCGTCATCAGTATTTCCATCCGCCCGACGCGGCCCCGCGCCCCGCGGCCGCCCCCGCTGCCGCCGGCGCCATGTTGGGACGCAGCCGCCCAACTGACAGCGGCAGCCGGAGCCGCAGGTGGCGCAACCGCCAAATGGGGCCGGGCGCCGGCGGTGCGGCGCCCAAACGGCGCCGGCTGCGCGCCGTGCCGCGCCCCGAGGGGTTCCCCCGCCTTTCCGTCCCCCTTGCCGCAGCCTTCCTCTTTCCCCGCTCATCCCTCCTCGACGCCGGACAGTCGGAGCCTGCGAGGCCCCCTCGCTCCAGGGGCCGGGAGGGCGTCGTGTTGCCGGCAAGGTCTCCCTCAGGGTCACCGCAGGGATGGGCTGCGGCTTCCCCCACTGCTGAAACGGAGCCAGGGACGCCCTGGTCGGTGCAGCTGTGGGGATGGCGGAGGGCGAGACGTGCTTCAGTACCCTCGGCCCAGGAAGGTAGATGGAGGCCTCGGTGGGATGGGCGCTGCATGTGTCACTGGTGAAACTGGAGGAAGGCACCATCCCCACTGGGATGGAGCTGGGGAGCTGGGGGACATCGCCAAACCCCCCAGCGAGGGAAACCATGGCCACCCCAGAGCACCAAAGCGCCTCGAAGGTGCGTGCTGAAACTGCATTTCCCAAGACTCTTTTAAGTCGTTGTGAGCACCCACAAACGGGTTTTTACGACGATGCCTGGTGCGATGATGGAGTCGGACAGTGGTTTTGCACCAAGTAATCCTTTGCTGTTTTGCGCCACGCGTCCCTGTTTCAGCAAAATCACAAAGAGGGCTCTTTCACAGCACAGCGCTACAAATGACAACAGTGTCTATTGTAAACCCAGGAGGAAAAGGAGTGAAAAATGTTGCCGAGTTGCCTTATAGCACTTCACACCGTGCATACCAAAAGCAAATACGTACTGGAGGAAAACATCCCTTGTGAAGCCAGGGATGGGTAGAAATACTTGTCATCTGGCTGATTAAGATTTACAGAATTGTGTCAAACCTGGAAGGAGGCTGGCTCATATTCCATATTAACTATAAATTGAGCGCTGTTGAAAAGTGCTGATGAAGGTGGCTGGAAGCCCTCTGTTCATGCTCTGCGTGAAGCACACCGTCAGCGGTAATAGGACTGTTTCCACACACCGCCCCTTACTCCAGCTCTGACCTTGTGGGAATATCTGCGGGGAAGGGAGGATGGTTCAGTTTCCAAAGCACAAACTTTTTTATGAGGCCAAGATGTTTCCATTCTATTTGAGTTGCTCGCCTGCAGCGATGTTCTCTTATACACATTGTGCTTCCCACGTCATCTACTACAGGCTCCCGAGGGAGAGTATTTGGCAACCTAAAAAAAAAAAAATCCGTACAAAATATGCCAGAAGTGAAAAAGGACACGTGCTCCTTACAGGGTTTCCATGAACAGCAATGCAACAAAGTTAGGGACAGGAAATACAGAAATAGTGGAATCTGTACAGTCTTTAACCAAATTGAACTATGTACTTAAACGATCGCCTCCCTTACGTCCCAAAATAGAATCCAGTATGATTTATCACGGCTGTCGCAACAGCATCTGAGGACACTTCCTTCCCCTTTGGCCTCAGGATCAGAACAACTTTGTGCTGGGTACAATTATGGTGCTAAAATGGCGGTCTTGTCCCCAGACAACAGTTTCTGAGGTCGCTGCTGAAGCTCACAGCCGAATTTTTAACGCACTTTACCCATGATCAGACTACACGCAAGGTGAAATCCCAAGCACGCACAGAAAGGCTGGCTCCTCGTGCACATCACATTCAGTTCTGTTCCTTTCTTATCTCCTGCAAAGATGCTTTTTATTTGCCTTTCCCAACTTTTGAGAATATTTAGTGATTGGGAGCAAAAAGGTGGTTAAAACACTACTTTTCTTTAGCACAGTGTGAGAACTGGCCTTTGGGCCCCAAGTTTGCAACAAAGAACAAAGACAGTCAGACAAAGCTGCAAAGATCAATCTGTTGTTGTTTGGGATACATTCAGGAGTGGGGGACGTGTACACAAGCTGCCAGCTACGAGTTTTATCACAGCATCTGCCAAAACAACCAGCATTTCCTCAGCACCACATTTAGCATTTCTCCTCAGAAATGAGCCGTACTTCTCCAGCTGTGTCGCCATAACGTCAATATACCATACAAAAAACACTGGAGAGATACTGGAGGCAAATGTAACCGTTACAAATAGACTTTTAGAAAGATCATTTTTGCCAGTGCTAGGCTGAAGGGGAAACAGTGACAACAACTGCCATTTCCCCAACATGCTGGGGTCTTAGCAAGATCGATCTGGCTCTGCTCATCTGTTATTCCTTTTGTAGAATGTATGAGGAATAATTATATCCAGTTTTAAAAGCAATTTGATATCCTCATATGCAAAGCACTATGGTAATGGCAAATATTTTTATTTTTAGAATGCTTCATCTCTGAAGATGCGCAAGAGTGCCAACAACAATAAAAATAGAAAATCTTATTAAAACCATAGCCAAAGGCAACATAGACCAATAAATAAATCTGTAAAAAATTTGGTGTGGAAATAACATAATCTCTGTGCAACATGCAAAGGCACATATCTTTGCTTGGAGGAACTCAAGGAGTGGTTAGTGAAATCTCCAGAATCATCCAAATGTTTTCAAAGTTGCTCTGAGTTTTGCAAACATTCTCCCTCTAATTTAAGCTATTGTTTTTCCAAGAGAATTTGAATTTAAGACATGGTTTTCTTAGCTAAATATAAGTCTATTGTGCACAAACAATGAAAATCTCTTTTAAAAACAATTCTTATTCTACATGCCAAGGGTTATACAATCTCAAATAGTGTGAATCCTTCTGCATGGTTTCACTCAGTGAAAAGACTACTCTGACAATCTAGAAAATCAGATAAGGATCAGATTTGAAAACCTCTGGCTTTGATTCTATATCTTACTCGAATACTTGCAGGTTTAGAGCCTAAAAGTTATGATTTGGGGCGGGGAGAGAGGAGCTTGAGAATAGATTTAAAACTTTCAGAGAATATGCTGCTTTTTTTATTATTACTAAAACCCATTCTCTCTGGGCAGAAATTTCTGCACGCAGTGGAAACAAGCTTTGGTAAGAAGCACAAGAAGCCTGGGCTAGTGCATAAGAGATTTAGATTGAACCATATTAGCAAAGGAACTAGAAATCAATTGGTCTGCTTCCAAGATGCAGCCTAAAACTGCTTTCACATTTGTTTTAAGCAACCAGAAGCCATCACAGCTGCCAAAAGAAGCAGTTCAACGTTTCCTCCACCACTGGTCTTTCATTCCTGCCCCCACGCATCTCCTCTCTTGTGTCAGCACCAGCATCCGTACAAGCACGTGGTAAACAGCTTTTCCAGTCTCTCCTCATACAGCAGCTGCTCCAGGCCCACAATCGGTTTTGGTGCCCTGCTCTGTGCCTTCACAGCCCCCACTATGTTTTTGAGATGCAGAGAACTGCACCCTGCACTGGCAACGGGGATGCTCCAAGGGTTTATGTAAGCAGCAAAATGCTACCCTTTGTCTCTTCTCCATTCCCCTCCTGAGGATACCCAACATTTTGTTGGCTTTTTTTGCTGCTGTTGCACACTGAGCTGATGAGTGTGAACCGCCAGTGATGACTCTAAGATCTCTTTCCTAATTTATGGTGCCGTGTCCAAGTTCAGCATCATTTAAGCATAGTTTATATTCTTTTTCTCTAGATGCATTACCTTACATTTATCTAGACTAAAGCTCACCCACTGACTTTATGTGCACTTGCTCACTTTTGTGAGATCCTTCTGGAGTTCCTCAGCACTGGCATAACATTTGGTTACGCAAAAGGACTTTAACTTTTGTTTCTGTTTATTGTGTTGCCTCTCTTTTGGGGCAAGCCAGCAGATCTGTATTCTTCTAGGAATGTCTTTGCTGATATAGAATATTCTCCATTATCTTGCTTAACTTATCTAGCTTTTTTTCCTGAGCTGAAACTCTTCTGGCCTCCTAGAAGCTGATAGACATATTACTGTTTGTTTTTACAGGAAGGCTGTTGTGATGAATACCTTTATATTACTCACTAACATATGCTTTTAATAGCAAATGGTAACAAAGGTTCCAACATCCTACACTTAGAGAGGCAGACAGTTACATAGTGCTGCTAGCTAATCCCAAAATTTAGAACGTGTCCAGTTCAAAGTGCCTTGTTAATTGACCACAAGATTTTGAGCTTTTTCCCACTCCTCCTCTCATTTTGCCTGTTCTTACAAAACTTGTGTGAGATTAAAGCACCCTGGTAATGAAATTTCCTGGAAAAGATTTTTCAGTGTTTGGGTGTTTGCAAAAATCTGGAAGCAAATTTACACTGGAAGATTTGAAAACCATTCACATAGGAGCCATGTCCCAAAAGACACATGATCTGGTGGCTCTCTCCCAGTGCCATGAGCTGGGTAGCCTTCCAGACATTTTGTTCCACCTCTTCATCAGCTCACTGTCATGGTGGTCAAAGCAAGAACGCTTGGTGCTGACAGAGCAACTCCGCACAAATACTGCTTCAGAAGTAGTTTTTAGAGGGGAAACAGAGCCGTAGAAAAGTGACACATCCATAAGTCTTTTGAACCTTGTGCTTATTTCACCAGACTGCTGTGCACCAAAGCTGGATTTTTCTAAAGCCAGTTCACAGTCAGCACATCCTCTGCGATGCTGGCGTGGAAACTGAGATCATTTGACAACTTGGCCCCCAGTGCTTTGGGAAGGGGTACTAATCTAGAGACCTGACCTGATTTCCCATCCTCTTGTGCTAGCTCACAACCGTACCCCTGACCTCTGAAACCTGCTGGGGAGAACTCATCTATGCTGTGATTGAAAGCGGTGGCATGAAAGCAGCTGAGCAGAAAAAGTCTTTTTGGTGGCTGCAGCCTCTACATAATGATCCATGCCTACCTTCTGCCTGCTAGGAGCGTACAGAAGACAGGAAAAATCTGCATCCTCAGGTCTCCATGATCTGTGGGTGGATTAGCTTGCGGTGCCACTTTCCGTTAATATCCCTGTCTCCCACACAGCATGACAGAGTACACGTCTCAGAAGTATGCTGCCTGCACCAGGCTCACCTCTTGCCACTGCTGCCTAAAGCGGCTCCTGCCCCTTGCAGACCTCTTTTGAGAAGTTTTTCAAAGATGGATGCTCTATTTTCTGTATTTTAATTTACATCTGTTTTATATTATTTGCAGTTTTGCTTTATCTGGGTTATTCCCTCCCCACTGCTCTTCCCTTTTTCTTCCCTCCCCATTATCCTAGATAACTGAGAGTTGATTGTAGCTAGTGTACGGTTACATGCTGTCGTCCCAACAGACCTTGCAGCTGCCAGCTGTCTTAAAACTACACTGAGTTTTCCTGTAGAAGTCATTGTTTCTTCATTCCCTCTGTCTGGCTCGCCCTACTGAAGGATACTGAGTCCTTCCTCAGCCTTCCCAAGTCTGTCACCAGCCCTAAATTCACTTTTCCATGTTTGGAGAAACTGCAGTGTCCCAACCCAATGCTAACCCACATTCCAGTGGGCCATTAGGACTAACAACATGTATAAACCAGCAGATCAAATGTATCCTGGAGGACACAGACGTGAGCTAGTATTTTGGAATAACCCACAGCTGCCTGAAATCTGTGGGGGGAAAAAAATGTGTTTGTTTTCCTGAAGAGGAGTGTCCCATCAGCTTCTGCACTCTGAAGGGGCCCGACTGCAGGACACAATAGGACAGGGAGAACAACAGAGCACGGAGCTGGAGCCAATTGAAAATGCAAAGAAACTAGACAGGCAGAACAGGGTTATTCAAAGTGGAATTAGAGCAGAGCATGGGGGTGACTGTATCTCACTGAAAACGCTACCGTGATGACTGTAAAACAGAAGAATCTCGTTTTAGCAAAGAGCCAAGGGATAGCACATAAAACAGGCAGTAGGGAGAGATAAAGCGGCGAGCGAGCGAGGGAGCGTGGTTGATGGAGGCACACGCTCGGTGCCCGGCTGGAGGAATGTCATGGTTTCACTTGTGATTGGCTGGGGAATGGAGGAGTCAGTTTTCACGGGGGCTGATCAAAAAGTTCCCTTTTGCTTTCCAAAGTTGCTGTCTGAGCAGAGGCATCGGGAAGAGGAGGCCAGTCGCTCTAACATTCCTCAGGAAAGCTACTTAAATGAAATGAGAAGGCTTCTCTATCCAAGGATATACAGCCAAGAACAGACGCTGAGAAGCTGTTTTCCTTCTTTTCTCCCCCAACTCCTACTGGAGTTGAACAGCTATCCTTTCTGGCATGCGTCTCATCTCTCAGGATACTATGTCACAGTATTCTACTAACTTTCTCTTGCTCCCCATACCAGAGTATCCTGTATTAGACTGCGTGCCCAACAAAATCATCAAGCTCGTGGTACTGGGTGGCAGTAGCGTTGGCAAGACAGGTAAGTCCACAGGTGTAGTTTCATGCTTTTTCTTGCTGCTGTACTTATGAGCTCATTTGCAGCTCAGATAGACCCAAGGCTGTGAAAACGTAACTATTGCAGCTTGAAAGTTTTAAGTTACCTTTTTTTTTTGTGAAAATGCACTGAATAATTTGTGAGGCAGACTGGCTGTAGGTCTGTGTGAGCAGCCAACGAGAGGTGGCAGTTAAGAGGAGAGGGCACTGTGTTGGGAGCTCTGTACTCAGAAATGATTCTACCTGGTCTTGTGCAAATTATTTAACTGTGTCTAAATGTCCACACCCCAAAAAAGGGACTAGTGGTTTTTATTCTCCTGTTGTAAATGTTTTATGTTCTGCAGACAAATAACAGCATACAAGATGTGTCTTCCTGTATTATTTTCCAAAGGAGAGAAGAAAAGAGGGCAAAGCGAGCATTATTGCTTTTGAATATATAGCTCATAATTTCAGAAATTATTAAGGCCAGATCTGTTTTACTACATCTGAGGTTCCACACGACGTAGTAAAATGTTTGATTGGTTTGGATTTAAAGCAGCCATATTTTCATACTGTTTTTAAGTAGTTTGTTGAAGATAGCTGCACAGTCAATTTCATCTAAGGGTACTAAAAAGGTGACCCAGTACCCACTGTGAGAAAAATTATTATTTTAAATGAAATCTATGATAGACTTGTTTGCAGAATAAACCCTTTTATTTAGCTATTAACTAAGTGGTTTTGCAAATTATTAGGAATCTGCTGAGATGAAAGCACTACAGGAATATACATTCCTGTTGCCACAATGGGATTTTAAGTGTTATGAAGTGATCAAGAAAAAGGAAGATGTTCTAATCCAACAGTGTAAGAAAGCACCCCAGGCTGAGGTGAATAAGAAGGCCCAGGGCGCTGCAGCATGACTTGTGTGCAGAGCACATGCAGTTTGTTTGCTGAATGTGATTAGGTATCACTAATGGGTTTCATGAGGAGGACTGAGGATTTTTAAGGCCAGGAAGAACCATGACTTCCATCAGCCTCACTTCTTATATGACACTGAGGTTTTAAGTGTGGTATTGGGATTAGTTGCAGTTTACTGGCTTGTTACTCTTTTTCTAAATTATTTCAAACCAAAGGTCAGATTGTTACAGCTGCAATCACAACAAACAAGCCTCCATAGCCTACACCGAATAGCCACACTGAATCTAAGGAGTGATTTCCAACACAAGTTGCAAAAAACTCTGCATTAGGTATCACAGCCTGGCCCCAGATCTTTTTCTGTGAGTGTTGAGAGAAGCATTTGCAGAATAATATGTGAGCAATTCAAGGATTAACTTGGTTTCATATTATACTAACTCTTCCAGTGAGACATTACATGTGTTCTGCAAAGATTGATTTTGGTTCACATTAAAGACCTATATTTTTTTCATTGTTTTACAGCCCTGGTTGTGCGCTTTCTCACAAAGAGATTTATTGGAGACTATGAAGCCAATACTGGTGAGTCTGCTTTCTACTGCAGTACTGCAGATAGCTTGAAAAGAAATCTAATGTATTTTGTGACTGGTGCATATTACAGGAAAGCCAAGCAGTGTTAGATGTCCATAAGGTGCATATTTTCAGTTAATAACCTCAAGCTTTGAAAGCAATAAATCAAAGGCTCATTATTTATGATGCTTTTAGCTATTTTTTTTCCAACTTGATGGAAAAGGATCAGAGTAAAAGGTTTGCTTGGGGACATACCTATACTAAAATGCAGACTCAAGGAACAACTTGCATATCGACTAAACCACGGAAACCCAGTGCTGCTCTCTCTGCAACCCCAGGGAAGCCAGAAGAATTCCAAAGCGTGTAAAAGGCAGTTCAGAAATTTTTCTGTGTACTCCATTTTTTCAGTAGCTTTTATGACAGAGGAGACTTCCAAATTGAAGTCTTCTTTCCATACGATCAGCAAAGTGACCATGCAAACTGCTTCTGCTGCATTTCTTGTTTAATCAGAGGATGTGTTCATGTGAATTGTTTAATTCACAGACTCTGTTCCAAGAAAGTGCCAACTGTATTGGCCAGTGTCGTAGAAAGGAGCTACGTACACCATGCTCATACCTACTAGCACATCCCACACGTAGGCCATCTCACAGCTTTTGGGTGAAGGAGGACAGGATTCAAAGCTGTGATTGCTTCACTTCGGAGATGCATGCTGAATTTAGAATGATGAGTTAGGAAAGGAGATGGCAGTACAAGACACCTTTGATCTCTGCCTGTCTGATGAAATACAATCTGAAAGCTCCTCCTTACAGCTCCCTCTCACTGACCCTAAGTAACCTTGATGGCTGGCTGCACTATTTCTCTTTGTTTTCCTTCATCTCTTCTATGGGAGACTGTACATCAAGTTAGACTTCTGAGCTTTGCAATGGATTGCTGCCAGAGACATTGCTGAGAACCACATGTTTTTCTCATTAAGCTACCAGCCCAACAGCCATGCTGTAGAAGAAATAAATATGCCAGAAATAAGAAACAGGTGGCAGTGTATTTGTGATCATTCAACCATGCTTCTCCTTCAATTGGGTATAAGGCAGAGCACGGTCAGTGTCTGGAAGTACCTGCTCTTTTTTCTGCAACGCATTACAGAGTAGGAATAATATGTTGTCTGGCCTTGGTTCAGGGGTGCAGTACCTTCCCATAAAACAGAACCATCTTTTCAGCTTTAAATCTGATCTGTTTTCAAAAAAAAAAAAATCCCAGAAGGGCTAGATCACCTCACGGAGTTAGTATTAAAACATAATAGGATAATGTTGGATTCAGATGCAACAAACTCTGCCATACTACATTTCCTTATATTGGTAATGTTCCTATGAGATCAGACTCTTCCACTGGAAGAAAAACACCTGTTTTCTTGAACCAAAGATGATCTTCAGAAGTGATGGCGCTATTGTCACTAACTGACCTCCCTGTTAATCTGAATTCCTTACTCTCCAATATATGGGATTTCTCTATGTTTGAGATGAAGTACATTGTTTTAGATGCAGCAGTGACAATTGTATTTGGACAAGACTGAAAGGCTGTACACAATAGCTGTGGATATAGCATTTCTTCACATATACATATGACTTGTATTAAGTTCTAAAGAAAAATTTTGATGGCATCAATCTCTGAAGCTGTCCTTATCACAGCCATGGATAGTTCATAAGATCAAAACTTAACTTTTCATTGTCACGTAACCTGCATTCCAGTAACAAAATGAAGTTCAAGCCCAGAATAGTGATGGTTTTACTAGAGCTGGATCAGTCCCAGATGGTTTGAACTAGCACTTGGCCCTGAATATGTGTCATTCAGATTAACCACAAGTCAGATTCAAAGTGTCTAGTCTTTGGGGATTTCAACCAAACTCCGACTGCTAAGGTCACACAAATCCCAAAGAGCATCTGGGTGATTTGTACAGTCACTTACTCTGTGTCCAAAACTAGAATACTTCTCTTTTTAAAAAACTTTCAGAAAAATGGAATAGGAAACAGCTCCCTCCTTTTACAGACAACACCTGGATATCTTGGTTTGAGATTAAAAATATATGCAGTCCACATTTTAAAAAGTTAACAATATGGATTGATAACCTGAATGGGATTTATGCGCCCACTTTGACTATTTGATTCAACACAAAGCGCCACCTTTCCTAGATACCATCCCAGGTATACATTCAAAACATCCGACCACATAGCAAATACAAAACCACTTTACTTAAGCAAACAGCCACACCACCACTCTGGCGCTGTTCACTTTTCTCTAAGCAGCTACATATCATAAACCTCAAAAATCTAGATTTCAACAGTTCCATTTTGCCTTTTTGTACTACTCTTCTTTGTTACAGTCACTGACTCTAATGATCTTACTTTTCCACCAGGTGCTTTGTATTCGAGAAAGTTCACCATAGATGGGGAACAGATCTCTCTACAGGTGCAGGACACTCCCTTTGTTTCATTGGAGGTAAAACATCTGCCTAGCACACTGGTACTTTACAACACAGTTATTGTCTCTTGTTTGTTGCCAGCACTTCCATCTGTAAATAGCTCCACTTATCAGCAGAAAAATACCTGGGCTCAAACCCAAATGAAGACTAATGGGGGTACCTTAAGCCCCACCAAAATGAGCCCTTGAAGAGGTTAAATCAGGCTCCTTGAAGAGTAAGTCAAAATTAAACCAGATCTATTTCAAACACATTACAGTATCCCAAGCCTAAACAGCAGTAAAATCATAATCTGGCATGCTCCTGCCAACTTCTTGATTGTTTTATTTCCTGTCAAATGGTTTCTGTCCCTCCATGGCAGAAAACTCACCTGCCTAGAGGCCCAGCTGGCTCAGCTTAGACCTTTCTACGCACCCAGAACCTCTATTCTCTAGAAAGGTGTTTCTTTCCAAGGGAACAGGCCTCACAGCAGCTGTCATTTCCAACTAGTGTGCTTTTCAGTGGTTTCCTGACTTTTTATTTTATTCATTCCTTCTTTTTAAGGTGTTAGCATTTATCTACACCCCTCTTTCTATCAGTGTTTTAGATATTCTAGATTTAATATTTGACTAGGAACCTGTTTCTAGAAAAAATTTTCCAAGCAGGATCTAAGATCGATGTCTTTTTTTGAAGATCAGCTTCACATGCAGAACAAGAGGATGAAAATAGTGTCAAAGCAGCAGGAAATGTAATGAAATTTGTTTTTAGATGAATGGTAGAAATCTCATGAGAGTAATAATTCCTACAGAATACCTGAGATTTCATGATAAAATTAGGTATCCTGTTGTCACCATCAAACCTAAAATTCTAGGTTTGGCCTTAACCTGTCTAAGCTCAGACTTGGCCAAATATGTCTGGATGGGAATACCACCTTCTCTCATCCTCTTTCAGGCTAGCCCTGGACAGCTTTATATACCTTGTTTTGTCTGCACGGACCCATGTGTGCATGGGTGCATTTCTGTGCTGTAAAACTGTTCCATCCTGAGTTTACAGAACAGGATAAGCAAAGCTCTCACAGCCTCAGTTTCTATTTCCATTTTCTCTGATGAGTGGAAGTAGATTTAAGCGGAAAGCTTTGACAACGTTCCACATTCTCTGCTGCTGCTGGGGTGCACCGAGCAGAGGAGAGGACCCCTCATTTACTCTGGACACTAAAAAGCAAACAAAAGCTGCTATGGAAGTCCTCCAAATATTCAAGTGGGACTTAATAGTACAAAGGCCCTATGCCAGCTTGCTTAGAGAGGACCTGCAGAGAGAAGCTGTGGGTGGTGATTAGGCACAATTGGGACTGCCTGATAAACACTTGACAAAGGGAATGCCCTCTCTGTTCTATCCCATGGAGAAAGGAGGGATTGAAAGAATTTAATTCCCTCTTTCACACCACATATATATTTATTTTCCCATTTCCCTGTTTTAATTAAGACTGTGCCCTATAGTTCTGTGACTGCAGTCAGAGCCCCACAAAATCTAGTAATACCAACAGCTGAGGTTTCTTAGTCAGAAATTATTTTAATTTAGTTAGGAAGGAGTTTCATTTTCTTTGTCCCAGTCAAAGGTCTGCACTGTTTCAACAGTTCCCACAGACATACTTATCTTAGCCTGTATCTCTGCTTGCATCAAATGATGTATCTGAAATAATTTGAAGAGACTGTTCCTGAACAGGACTTGTTAAGACTGAAAATAGGTTGGATTTTCTGTTAAAATCCTTAAGGAAAAGAGTTTCTTGCACTCTGCCGGCCAAGTACAGTGTTTCGGGAGGAAGTCATGTGGGATCACTCAGGATTCTAGCCACACCGGAAATCTTAATGTTTAAGAGAGGAACAGAAGCAAACAGATAACTGGTTTTGTTAGGTGATTCATTGCTGCTTGGTCTATACATGGCAAATGACTGTGTGTTTCAAAATTCATCCTGGAGCCGAGATTTCCTTTTGAAAAGCAGCCCATTAGCCTTTGATTTTCCTGAATAAAGCATTCCGTTGGGGATTATCCATCCATCTCACTACTGGGTGGGCCTAGCTGGAGTAACTGAGAATTTCTGCTCATTAGGGCTCTCTGAATGTACACCTTCCCCAAAAACATTTTCAAACGCTTGCCAGAGCAATTAGTTCTTTTTCCCCATGAAAGGAGTTTGCTGGTGAAAAGAGGCTAGCAGGACTTGGAAGGTGGCTAATTATCTACAGATTGGCTACAACCCAGACACCAACAGTGCAAATTGCCCTTCTTCCCACAGCCTGCCCTGTCCTGGCTTGAGTTCACACTCATTAACCTTTTAAACAAGGCTGCTAGTGAGGATCCCTCTTCATTCCATGTGCAACTCTGTTGAGTTTTAGGGTTTGAGGGTTTCAGGGAGAGAGAGGCATGAAAAGAGCATCTGTTAAACAATTTCACTGCTAACAGGATTTAGCGTTACTGTGAGCTGGCAAGGGCAAAGAACTACTAGGTATGCTGAGCCAGTGTCTCTATTGGCAATATTGAAATATTTACAAAGGGCAGTTAGTTAGCAGAACTCCTGTTGAAAGTCGTAAGCCTAATTTATACTCTGAGCCTTCAGAAATTCTCTTCCTTCTTCTCATGGAAGAGCCTTGTTGGTAGTCCTTTTTTTACTCTCTGATCTACCATAAAACAACTGATCAGTTTTACTCATTCTTTTCCACCTCTGCTTCCTGAAGTTAGGCTTTATAATTCATATTTAGGTGGCTAAATGAAAGTAACCTGTTTTGGGAGATTGCTGAGCGCACGCAAATTCTGTTAAAGTGAATGTGAATGGCAGATATATATTCTATAGATAAATAAATAATGGAACATATGTTCTAACGGTCTTACTGAAGTTGATGAAGACTTCTTGGATAGAATTTAGCAAAAATAATAAAAGTTTGGGCTCTGTATTCATGATGTTGAACTCCCCCTAAAATACACAAAAGCCTCTAATTCCTACCAACTTCATCAAGAGCTGAATACTGAATATGCTTAGTGCCTTGTTGGTATGAGAGAAATTACAAAGTTCCAGAAAGCCTGTAATATTGACAGGAATGTCAGTTCTTACAAACCAAGCATACTGGCAATAACTGCAGCAGTGATCTCCCTATCTGATTGGGTGCCAGCATGGATAACAAAGAGTAGAGGATTAGCTGAAAATAGCTTCATCTTGAAAAGTGAGCTGATCTCTTTTCAAGCCCCATAGTTTTATATTCCCAACGCTGGTGATGGTTATGGCTGTCTGAGTAGGAGTGGTGATGGACTGAACAAATGTGTGAACAGCAAAACAATAATAAAAACCCGTTGCTGCTCTACAAATGAGCAATGAGATTTCACTTCATTTTCAGTTCCAGTAATTAGTTATTTGTAACAAATTGTTTTTTTGAAGTAACTTTGCCTTTGAATATCTGGAGACCTACATGGCAGAAAAACCTGTCAGGCTTCACCACACAGAGTTAGTGAGAGCCCCTGTCCATGGAGACATTGAATACAGAATTGGAAAAAGTCCTAAAAAAACACCCTGGGGACAACCGTTCACTTGCAGTCGTGTGACTAGCCTGCTGAATTTTATGATGCTCTTACCGTGCCCATCACAATTTTATCCACAATAAAAGCACAGGTTTCTGTCACACTAGTTTGGTACAATATAATACAGAACAAACTTTTCAATATCAGTATTTTGGCTGTTCTCCTATTTTCAGCCAATTTGCTCTGACCCCTCTCCGCTCCACATTATTGCTTACCTGTAATATGTTACTGACACAGTGGAAATTTCTCCTGTCCCTGGTACATTCCCCAGCAGTCAGAGAGGTTTCTGCCTGTATATTGAGAAACAGTCACATATTAAAACAAAGCTCTGAGGAGCTAACAGTGCTGTATGACTGTTTGCTCTGTCTGCTCCCTATTCTCAGTTTGCTAATCTCACACCTCTTGGTTTTGATGGCAGGATGACACTGACAGCATATGCTGCCAAGAGCAGATAAACCGTTCAATCTACTGGGCAGATGGCTTCGTTTTTGTTTACTCCATCACAGACTATGACAGCTACCGAGTCATCCGTCCCCTACACCAGCTCATCCGCAAGATTCACCCG
>JAVKLA010000039.1:2518838-2570835 GCA_034782735.1 Sagittarius serpentarius | reverse complement strand
GTCCCCTACACCAGCACATCCGCAAGATTCACCCGAATGCTAACATTCCCCTGCTTCTGATGGCAAACAAAGGAGACCTCCTGCGAGCCAGGCAGGTGTCCTCCAAAGAAGGACTCCAGCTGGCCAGTGAACTGGGAGGTACTTACTACGAAGTTTCAGCCCGGGAGAACTGTGAGGGAGTGCATGAAGCCTTCCAGCAGCTTTGCCAGGAGGTCAGCAGGATGATTGGGAGCTGCAATGGAGAGAAACGAAGAGGCCTCCACCTTGTCCGACCCAAGTCGCCAAATATGCAAGACTTAAAGAGACGTTTGAAACAGGCTCTGACTTCTAAAGGGAAATCTGCCACTACACTTTGATGTAGCCAACAGAAATGGTTTTCCGCAGCCCTGAAAAAAAGGCAAGAAAATAAGCTGGTAATAAGGGGCATTGCCGAAATTCAGCCATCAGGTTGTGTGAGAGGCTCTTTCATTTTGTCTTTACATTGTCCTTAAAAATCACATGCTCATTCAGCAAAGGAACTTACAGAATTTGCTCTTTGGGGCAAGAATTTAGAAACTGTGATTTAAAAAATAGATTGTCCGAAATGATTTCCTTTTTGAAAGGGACACAGTCAAATAGTTTAGGCTTAAAATGTGGATTTTATTAATAAAAATAATTAAATCCTACTTTTAAGAGAAGTGACTTCTCTTGTGGATGGTTATATTTCCAAACATGGGCAATAAGCTACAGCAAGACACTAGGAGAGTGATGTGCACTATACTGAGCAAGCAAAATTTACGAGATTTGCTTAGTCACAAGACTAGAAATTAAAGGCAAAAAGTAAAGGAAGAGTATAAATAGTGAAAAGTAGTAACTGAAAACTTTTAAATTGCAGTTTAGAAAGTGTTCTTAGCAACTTGGGGAGAGATTTGTTTATACGCAAGCTTTAGCCTTACAGTGTCTCTTTAAGGTACATTTTAAAAAAATCACTATTTTTTCAGATTATTTTTCTTTAAACGCGTATTGACTGTTTCTGAAAGTGATTATATGGGTGAAATACATACCTGTAGCAGCATTTTGTAGACAGTTTCTCAATGGTGTACTTCTCATTTTTCTGTAGGTTTCCTACATGGCAATGAGAGAAGAACAAATAGAGCAGTGTGGTTTAAAATATGCAAAAAAATGGACTGTATTAATCAAGAGCAAGGAGGTGACCTAAAACTATTTAACTTTTTTTTTCCAAACTAGTTAGATTTCAAGTTCAAGATATTGTTTAAAAGAAACAAGACCTTCACATAAAGTATATTTAATTCATTAGAACTTTTTTTGAAGAAGAAGAAAAGGTTTCATGATGCCTGAAATTTCTGGCTTTGGGAATTCATCACTTTGTTATTTGCCCTAAGACCAGACTTTACTCAATACCTCACAATGCATCCAAATCACCAGTCTATCAATACATATTTCACTGGCAGCATCTCACTGCATTCTGTCTGAGCGTGTACAAAGGGATTTGAAGCTGTATCCTGTGAGCTGGTCTGTTTTATAGCAGCAAGAATAACAACATGAAGCATCCATCATTCTGTTCTCAATGAGGGTGAAAAGAAACTGGGTTGGACCATGTAGAAGTCATGATGCAACAATCATGAAATGAAGTAAAGCTCAATGATTTACACTCAGGAACACAGAAGGGAAAATCCTAGTTTGATGGATATAGAAAAGCACTCCCAGCTGCAGCTTCAGCTGGCAATACTGAGTTAATTAACTTTTTACTCATTATGAGCAGCAAAAATGTAAATTGAGTCTGATGAGTATTTATATAGCTCAGGGCTTGAAAAATGTATTTTGTATTTTTCTTGTCCCTATATTAGACAACTCTAGTCATGATTTTCCTTATCACCCGAATTTGCTGTATCTACAGCTCACTTTCTGTTTTATTTATTGTTTTCCACAGCTGGTCATCTGAGAGTGTCTTGGGTTCTGATTAATTTAAAATTCTTTTATTCAGACAAAAGAACTGTACCTTTTTTAAAAATTACATTGAAATGGTAGTAGGAGGGGAAAAGGAAAGTTAGATCATCCAAACAGGGACTCAAACAATATCAGAGGATTTCTACTTTAGCTTATGGTTAATTGACAATTTGATGTGTGAGCCGTGTCATCATTCATTGCAGGCAGTTTGGTATAGCATTTATTAGCACAATTGCAATATTTTAAATTACTAATAGCGTAGCTCAAATATAAAATCTGAAGATTCAATAACACAAAATAGAGCAAACAGTCTGCAAGAGACACACAAACTGAAAATTGTTTACACTGCAAAAATGATCACCAATTTTGAATAGCAATTAAATATTTTACCCTCCCAGCACTGTATAACAAGGGCTAAATTTGCTGAAGACAATTTGCTGACAACATTCATTTTCATAAGAGCCTAAGAGAATTAGGTGCTCTAGCTTCTTAAATTTGTTTGTAATTTACTCTTTCAGATCTAATCCTTTCTTATCTGGGAAGAACGTTCAACAAATTTCAAACCTGTCAATGTTTTATTTTCAATACTGATTAATAAAAACATGCAAGGTCTTTCCTGAGTAGTATATAAAATGGCTCCTTTACGTCTCGCATCTTTAAATGTTGCTTGTTTGTACTACACTAAAAATATTTTTTACCCCTTCTTATAACCTGATACACCCTGCTTTGGAAGTATACGCAAGTATTCCTACATTTGTACTCCTACATAAGTAAGTATTCCCACATTCCTGCGGCACTGGTGGGGGGAAAAGTCTACATTTTAGCTAAGGCCAAAAAATATTGAAACATTTAAGTCTTCTCCTAAATACTAACATGTGGCAAACATTTATTCTGCTACAGAAACTTGAGTATAGGATTTCCTTTGTTCATTGACCAGCAATACAAATCCTGTAATAGCTTTGATACTGGTTTTAAGCCAGGACATACCATTTACAGAAGACAATAGAGCTCAGCATTTTTATTAGCAGTGCAGTGCTTAAGTACTAGAACACATCACTATGCCACTGAAGCTCAGCAAGGCTGAGGAAGGAGAATGGTAGCATGAAAAGGAGGGAGAGAGAATGCTATAGAATTAAGTGCCTAAAAGTAATCATGTAAAATATCAAAGATTAGTCATGTAGAACCTGATCCTGAATTAGAATCTTCAGGCTGCCAGGGAAAATCACGTATTCTACTAAAGGTTTAAAATTAAGCCTCTAGAGAGAAGGTAATTGACATAAAGTCAAGAGAGGAACAGAAAAAAGGATTCAAGAGTGGGGGTTTCTTTCTGGAGATCAAGGCAAATTCTCTTCTCAGTTATATTGGTTAAGTCCAGATTAACTCCATTGGAACCAATACCAACAGCAATGAGCTGTAGAATTCTTTTTTTTTTTCTTTTTTTTCTTTTTTTTTTTTTCCCCATCCCTCTTCATTCTCCTGAGCAGTTTAAATCTTGTGCACCATCTGGTTTTCAAGATGGTTTACAGCTGGGTTTACTTGGGCACAAAGCAGTTGAGTGATTTGCCCCAAGGTTACACAGCTGAGCAAGTACTTCAGAGGAACTCAAAAACAGTGTCCTTTGTAATTAATTCCCAACCCTTTACAACAACTACCAGACCATACCACCTCCCTCAAGGTATCCACAAAGCACAGTGAGTTGTATTACACAAAAATGTAATTAAAAGTTGGAAAAAGTTACTTAAATTACAAGCTATGTTAGGAACTGACTGAGCAAAGTATTACTGACATGCTGGCACTATGCACAATTATAGTAATACCTAGACTGGCTTATGAGTTATTGAAGGTATTTGTAAATGGTTATTTTCTGCAGTATTTCTGTCAGCTGCATTTCTTGCACATTTCCAGTTATTCCCTGTGGAAATACAGTATGACTCAGGAGATGGGAAAATCAGGCTCCCTTTTTAACTTATCCTGTGACTTGCTTGATGATCTTGGCTAGATCTCGTAATCAAAGTTACTGTGTCCATAAGTTAGAGGAAGGATACTGACACATATTTGCCATGTACTTTAGCATCCACAGGAGAGAATCACCATGAGAAATCAAGGAATTGCCCCCATTTGCAGTAGGAATGGCTTAAATCTTAACATCTGAATTCAGATCTTGGTTCCGGATTCCTTAAATTCAGTCATTTGGATGCCGCATTTGCAATTGAAACATAGGAACAAAATGGAAAATTCTGATCTTGATTTCAAGGAACAGCTCAGACAGAAATATTTGTATCCAGGGTACCTGGCTACTCACAGGATTTATGTCAGGTGTACAAATGAAGAAGAAAGAGTAACTTTCTGAGCCATCAAAAGAAACTTAGTCTGTGCCAGAAAACGGTTGTCTAATTGTTTTACAAGGCAAACTGGAAGGCTGCCAACTTATTGTTACCGCTGGAATCCCTTCTGCCCACTGGCAAGCTAGAAGACTTTGGGCCAAAATCACGCTGACTCTGTTAGAGCTACAGCTATGTTTGCAGAGCCAGCACATGACCCTGAAGCAGCAGAACATAACGACATATTTGCTAGTATTTAGTTGTTCACGTATTTTCAGAGTTCTTACAAGTTGTCCCTGTCTTGTTTGGGGCTAGCACAGGAAAGCCATGCAATTAAAAGTTAAAAAAAGATCTCCACTTTCACTCTAAAAACCTCAAAAGTAGGGGCAAGGGTGCTAGAAAAGACAATCGAATCTATCACCTCTGGAGACAAAGCAAGACTCTTCCTTTGATAATTTTTGACCCTTGTTCTCACTGGCTCCACCCTTCCTTGTCCCTCTCCATTCAGGTCTTTGTTCTCATTTAATTTAGCAAGTAAAAACTTCTGCAATTGTTCTTTCTTAGGTTTAGAAATATATTTTTTGCCTTTTAGTTTAAAATTTATTTCCAAATATTTTCACTCCAAACATGGTTTATAGCAGAAGAGAGTCTACTTAGCCTTTTGACCTTATTTACCTAAAGCATTTTAAAGCACATCTAAATGAAGTCAGTACAGCTCTGTATTTAGACAAACCTTTGAATTCATGCCATTTCTCCCCAAGTGCTCTCACTGGCTTAGCCCAATATTTCTTTCCCTTGTTTTGTGCTTAAAATGTTGAGCTCATTTGCGCTGTGTAGTCATTGCTTACTTAAACCTGCTTAGTTCTTGTAAAGTTTTGCTGCACTTCTCTGAAATCTCTTTGGTTTAATCAAGCAAGTTCTCTAAGCAGCTGTGCAAGTGGTAGATGAGCTCAGAACAGCTGGTGATTTTCTGCTCTGTCAGATTTTTGCTCATTATTGAAGATTTTGGAATAAACAGGAGCATGGAGAGTGATGTAGCAAACCCCATTCTAGTCTCCCTTCATCTGTCAGCCTCCTTTGGTGACAATAATTTTATCCATCATGAATTGGACAAAGTTTATCCTAAATGATAGTGCTTCAGCATGGGTTCCTAAAGATGGAAAAAACACCAAATATGAAGCAGAGAGATGAGTTGATAGGCTCTGTAAACCCTAGGATCCAATTCATTCAGGAGCTGTCATACCAATCTTCTTTTCTTTAGAAGATACATTTTTTACATTTTCCTTTTTATCCAAATGGGTTTCAAGACACAGCCTCTGGATCTCATCACATAGGCACTTACTGTCTCCTCTGTAGCAGGTCAAGGGGAAGCTGCACATTTTCTAAATATGATGGGTGAAAAGTATGCATGCCTTGTGCTGTTATTATGGATGATTGTGGAGACTGTTCCTAAGGATAATGTTTTTCTTCTTTCTGGGCAATAATGCAGAACGCTAGCAATCAGTAACTGGTCATTTTGAAAAGATATTAGTTTTGTTTGCTGAATCTGGAGACACACCATACCTTCTCTGCTGGTTAGAAAGCTCACCAGATAAGCAGGGGTTGGGCTTTTTCTGATGTAGCCTTTGAACTCTCACAAAGAGAGTTGAATTATGTCACTTTTTGACTGTGATCCAGGTTTCCAGATGCTTGCAGGAGCCACCACTCTTCACAGTGTTCTACATTGTATTTCACTTCAAAACTCCAAATATTTTCCTATGCCATGATGAAAAAGCGAAACAACTTTGGTATATCACACTGAAGTGCAACAGCCTATTCTCTTGCCTCCCTGTTTTTGATGAAGATCGTGGGTGTCTGAGCTGGTTTTACATTTGTTGGGGACTAGAACTCATGCTCTAAAAGCAAAGGTGTTTATTATTTCAAATGAACAGGACTCTTCGTTATTTAACTAGCAGAACAAGGTATACTGTTGTACACGCCAGCAGTTCTGTGACTGTCAGCGAAGAGCAGTAGGATAGGGGAATGAAAGAGAAGCATAAAATCTTTAAATTATGCTCCCGTGTGTATTTGATTTTCAGTACGAGAGACTGACTCTCCCTCAGGCACTGGGAAAGCTAATAGGCTGGTGGCAGTGCTGAATATAGACAAAGCGGTGATGGCAATTCTGGCTCAACAGTCTGTGCTCCAATCCCTCCATTTGGGGATGGTGGGGGAGGTCTACATTTGTGAGAAGAACCTCCCAAGTGCACAACAAGGGGTTACTGGGAAACCAAGGGTTCCGTGAGGCAGAACCAAAATGCCGTTTCTGTGAACTACACATCTGGAAGTGCTCTGCTGAAATGGAAAACCAGAATCCAGGCCTTGGAGAGCCATTAGCATTTCCCATCTACATCCTTTCAGAGCAGTGGTGAAAACCCCGTATCTTCATCACATTCCAGCCCACGTGATTACATTATGCTTATGTCAAAGTCACTTCTTCTCCTAAAGGACTACAGTAGTTATTGCTGGTCTCAGTGTAGATAGTGGTATAGCTCCAGCAATGAACGGAGGGTTTGAGTTGCCATTCTTATCCACCCTTTTAACTGCCAAGACCACCTATGAAGCCCAGAGTCCAAGAGCTAGTACCAAATACCAAATATATCTGACTAGTGTTCATCAGTCTGTGCCGGAGAGCACTAACTGGCTCTCAGGAGAGCCGTAATCTGCCAAAAGAGCAGCTTTTAAAACCCAGAATACATACCTGTGTCAGGACTGTGAATGATACATTTTATATGTAAGTGCTACTCTGCTAGCATTATTTATTAGGCAGCTTTAAAGAAAGCAAGAAGTTTTGTTTCTAAATCCTGAGTGCTAATCATTAAGATTCCTCATTTTATCTATTTTTGTTTTTTTAATTTTAGCCATTTGCACTTATGAACCTTGCACTGGGGAATGAAGCGAAGCAAATGGAGCCAAAGGTTCATCTTCTTGTATGTTTGGCAATGCACATTTTCCCCACACTGCAAATACGTCTCAACACTGGAAGAACCAAGAATCATGAATAGGGCTGAGAGAATATATTCGGTTTGCAAAGCTCAGACACCCCTCAGTCCCTGTGCTGTGGCTACTGGTAAGGGCCACTGGTAAGACAAGATTATACATCTAAACAGCATCAGTGCTCACCACCTATTTGCACATGGTTTGCAAGGAGCTTTAAAACCGAGGCTTCACAGGATGAGGGGAGAAGGCTGTCAAAGGGTTAAATGTTTCCTGCCTTTAATCTAGAATCACGTAATGTGGAATGAATGTTTCCGCTCAAACTGTTTCCTCACTCTGACAGTTTCATGTTGTGAGGTCAAAGTGTGGGAGAGATGGGGAGAAAAGAGGGGGAGCATGGAGTGGTGAGCTAGTAAACCCAGAGAAACAGACACCCCGAGAAATCAAAAGGATGGTTTCTCAAGCAGCTTCAGCCCAGCTGGAAGGGCTGTGGTGGAGCCATAGGCAAAGTGTGTATGACTTTAAGGACTTCCTGCTCTGGGCTGCCTCTGCTTCTCCCATGCGTGCGTGCTTCTGCTCTGGGCACGGTTCCCACGCTACATTGCAAAATGCGCCTTGAGTTTCTCACAGTATCTCTGCCCAGACACAAGCTGCAGCTTCAGTCCTTCCTGCACCCTGCAAATTCGGGAGGTGGGACTCCTTTGGAGGTAACTGCTTGCTATATTTATTTTTCCTGCCTGTGTGGATCTTCTCCTATGCTACCAGATCCGTTTCGTACACCAAAGGGCTCTACCCAATGCGGCATACTTCAGTTTAAAAACTCATCAGATTTCAAATTAATTCGATTTTTCAGACCAGCCTGATTTCAGATCACTTCTTACACAGAGAGACTGGCCTGGCTTGATGTCATTTGCAGGCCTTCCTATAAGCACAAAGTAATGACTCACTCATTACTATCACGATGTCAAAATATATTTCTACAGATCAGGGCATCACGTTTGTCTGTTTTCCTTGTAGTTTTCACCTCCTCTGCCATGGGCAAAAGTTTCCATTTGGGGAATTTTTACTTACTTCATTTCTTGCCAATTAACATAAACTTTTAATCACTGATACAGGAATTGAGAAAAAAACAAAGCATAAACAATTATACAAACACTTAAGTAAACACATTTCGTTACCACTCCCACTTAAGCCAAACACAACAGTCTCGACCTCCCTGTTTTCACTCTGGGTTACACTCAGTCCACCCCAATTCCTTGCTTCTCTTTCTTAAACACATCTGAGCAAGGGCACCACGAGCTCCTTTGGCGGCCTGATGTTTTGGCATGCAATGGGGTTTTGCGTGGGTGTCAGAGCTGCCAGTGACAGGCACATGGCACTTCATGGTCATCTCCCCCATGGGTCACCTCTGCAGCCCCTGGCGTGCACTAACTGGGTGCTTATACATCAATGCAGTAAACCCTACAATTCATGACCAATATACTCCTCCCAAGCAGCAAAGATAAGGACAGCCCCCTCCCCAAACGATGGCAGTAACACAAAGATTTGGTAGATCAACCTCCTGCTGAGAATAGTAAATTCTTCATCTTCCCACCAAATGATAACAAATGTCTGAAAGGAATCAGCTGACAAATCCTCTTGCTCAACACCACTCACCCCTAAGCTGCATGAAAAAAACAAACTCCTTTCATGGCAGGAAATCCTCAGGCCAGTTTGTCACCAGGATTCAGAAAGATTTAAATAACAGAGCTGCTAACAGTAGATTTTGACTGGTGAATGATATAGCCAGAAAAGCTGGTCAGCGAGCATTTCTGTGGGCTGATAGGTACAAACCCTATTTTAAGGCTAACGGGCAAACGTGGGTTCTAATGCTTTCAGGATAAAGATGCAGGCTCCTCCAAGGAGGAAGTCTCTAGAAGTCTTTTTAGGAGTTCTACATGAAAACAATTTCTTACGATTTAGGAAAAGGTCAAACTCCTGCCCACAGCTTCAAACATTTTATTTCTAGAATGGGCCATGAAAATTCCCTACGTCAGACCTACCAGTTTTCAGCATGCAGTTTCAGCCTTCGAACTGAACTGAGAGGTCCTAACAAGTTTCTTCTTTAATGCCACTATGTGTATTTCGGAATGTCCTTTGTGGGACACTACCAGTTCCTCTAGTCCCGTATCTTCACAATCCCTGTCTCTCGGGCATGTTTTTCTGCTAGTGCAAGACATAATGTAATCTAAGGGACCGAGACCACTGCAAGGTGTTGCTCAGGTTGTCCCACCTCAGTGCTTCAGTTCCAATAAAATTAAAATGATACGTCCTTCCTTTGTAAAGTGTTCTGAGATCTATTGATTAAAACTCCTGTAGGTAAGCCAGGTGTCATACTCTTTTCAATATTCTATTGCTGCTCCCTTGTGTGGAGAAGAGCTGATGGTTTGTTATTAATAGAGCAGGAAGTGGGGATTAAACTTTGCTCTCTAATTACAAACAAAAGCTACCAGAGCTCTGTAGCTTCTGGGTAAACCTAGGAATGAACAACTGTTTCTAAGGAAAGTGAATCCCAGAAGTAGAAACCCAGATTGATGTCTCACAGGGAGCTGAATTAAAACAAGGTCAGGCTTGGCAGCCTGCCTCCTCTTCACCTTGTGCATATTCTCCAGGGGACGGATCTGGAACATAACTGTTTTGACACAGGGTTTCCTGTTGCAAATGCTCTGTGCAGGCTCCACATCAAGCAGCTGGGTTTTTTTTTATATGTGCCTAAGCCCCATTTTCAAGTGGTGTAAATTGCCATAGCACCACGAGAGTCTTGCGGATCAAAAGAAATCCAGCTGTCAGTTTTTATTAGCTGAGGATTCAACCCAGCCTAAAAATCACCCACAGCAAAAACCGTTTCTGAGGCTAGGAAGGTAGTTTCACATATGCAGACAAAGTAGGGCAGCCATCTTTTCAAAGCCCAAGTTATCTCTGCAATTGCAGAGAAAGCTTTGCAAAGGTAGCCTTTGTGTCTACTGGTTGCCTCCATTAAGTCACGCGGAAAAAGTTGAGAGCTGTGTAAACAAAAGGTCTGCATGTTTAGTGGCCCTCTGATTTGCTTTAAACTCCTCATGCATATTTTGCATTCAGTTTCCAGGAACAGCCCAGTGAGATTCATCCTGGCACAACAGTTCCCAGCAACCAGGACTGATGTCTTCAGGATAACATTTACCCTGCTGCATCAGACTATTACAATGCATGTGGGAATCCTGATCCACCTGTGGGCTACTGGACTATCATAGAACAAATGTGATATTACAGTAACAACCAAATAGATTATTTATAGATGCACCAGTACCTTCTAGCACGGTACAGAAGGTCGTGAGCTACCACTGGCCATGCTGGTACATCCAGATAGCACAGCAATTGCCTCCGCAGCCATGCCAGACCCAGACCTGAAAGCACCATCGCTCTGTTAGCACAAAGCTGCATTCTAGCTAATAATCCCTGCTTAACTGCAAAAATGTAGCACTATGCTAACACAGCCCTGCTGCTTCCAGTTTGGAGCTGGTTTGGTCGGCATTAACTGAGGACTCACTGCCCCACACTCTATTGTGTGATGTGGACATGCCCTTAGAGTTATACAGCTGGGTATTTGTTCTGGAAACGCTCGTACGCTCACCCACTCGGCACGGAAACAATGCAATGTGATTTTTTTCTAAGTGGTCATAATTAACAAAGCGCAACCCATATAATCATACAGCACTGCTCAACATCATTGGAGAAATACACAGAAAAAGAATTACCTCCCCACTGCTTTTGAATAGCACAAAAAAGTAAATAATCTTACCACAAGAATTCAGTGAGCAAAACAAAGCCTAAATTCACCACCAGTATCATCTCCCTGCCTTTAAAGTTCAAGCAGTGTTTAATAAATGCTCTATGGTACGGGCAGCCTTTACAATTGCTGCACACTTACTGTGCTGTGAATTGGAGATGTGACAGACACAGTGTTCTGTAAACATCTAAGCTCACCAAAGCATGTTCATTTATTATAACATGAGTGGTGGCAGTAGCTATGCCACTGTGGTGCATGCCCAGAAATCCAGGTCTAAGAAAGAGCTATCACATAAAAATAAACAGGACTTTCATCCAGTTATTTAGCAGGGCAGAAAAGCAATTAAAGAGATACTGGGAAACCAGTCATGGAAAATTTAGGTCATACTATTTAAATTCAGTTTTATGGTTATGTTCCTTCTTTAGTGTGTTTCCCTCCCTATGCTTTACTGTTGTTTCTAATAATGGTGGCAGCTACATAAGCATCAAGATCTTTTGAGTGCTCTTCTGACTATCAAAGCCCAATTTACCTTTCAATGTTCCAGTAAGCCCAGATGCCCCATTAAAGACATCATCACTACCTGTAAAGTAAGGAGCAGGAAATAAAATGAACTATAAGGAGCCACTTGGCCTAGGTCCATTATGTGAGTTTTATGAAGTCCAAAAATTTTAAAACCAAACCATAAATTTATTACCAGCATACTTCAAGCAAATACAGAGCAAAAAAAGAGCCTTGCCACTCTAAACCTGTTTTTCTATTACTAGTACTTCCGTGTGCATGAGTTTTTTCATTTGATTTCAGTGGATCAGCTTGTTGAATAACTTTTTTGCCTCAAAATTCTAGCCTTTTTTAAGGAAGATACTTTAACCTCAATTCTAAGAAGCAGGGAAAAGGAACTTGAACATTGTCTAGCACTATAGCCGTGGGTCCCAGATCACTGATGGTTTACAGGGCCATGATAAAAGACCTGCAGTTGCCCTGCAGAACCACATTGTCTTTTTCAAATTTCAACTGAAAATGCCGGGCAGGTGCATGGCAATCTGCAGTCATTTCTTTATGGCTAACAGCAATCTATAGCCCCGCAAGTCTGGGAACTGGTAGTCTAGGCTAGATTAGGTTTTAAAGAAAGGATAACAGCAAGTTATTTTTGCATTCTACTAAGCCAATTAATATATTATATAATAAATGATTATTCTCAGTTCTTCATTTGTACCTCATTTCTTTAGCATCCTCTCTAGATACTCTGTGGAGGCAGTTATGTGTCATCGAAAACTCAGTTTTATATTGTACCACTTCTGAGTGACAGAAGGGCTGTGTGGAGGGGTATGCTTTATACTAGACTTTAGGGCCAACATTTTCCACTACCAAAGTCCTAAACTGTGTGCTTTAGCTGCCCCCGCTCAGGCATCCAAATAAGCATCTGGGGATTTCATGAAAGAGTATGGCTGCTCACCAGAAATCCATGGACATATAATTGACCTAGGATATAGGGACATCAGTGTAGAATTTGGCAAAATATGAGCTGGGAAATTAGTAGTTAAACCACAGAAAACAAGGCTTTGTATAAGGATTTTGTGGTAGACAAGAAACTACTTAAAAGAGAAAGGATAACAGAATACACTGAAAAGGATCGTTCTGGTATGGGCCAAATATTAGAATTTCTGAAGAATCAGACTTGGAACCAATCTTGTTAAATATTTTTATGAATGACCCTGGCACAAACTGTCAGAACATGCAAGTAAAACTTGCTGATGATGTAAAGTTGGGAGGCACCATCAATATACAGGAGGATCAGAGTGCCCTACAGGAAGAATGGCATTCCTCTGGGGAACTGAATCATAGTAATAGGATGCAAGAGCAAACACCTAGGGACCGAGAACAAGAATTTCTCATCTAATCAGTCAGAAGCAACACAGGAAGAGAAAGGCTGAAATATATTACAGTAGCATGTATGGATATCAATGTGTTGCAGCTCTGAAACAGGAAATGCGATCTGAGGATGTCGGGCAAAATAATTACGGCAAAGGCTGGGCATATGAGTGGCACTACACGCGGCTGCCTGAGACCTTCCCCCGAGTACTGCACACAGCCCTGGTTGCCCATATTCATTATAGGAGAGGTGCAGGCAGAGGAATTACTGAAGGTAGGAAACCTGTCATATCAGAGGAGACTGAAGCTGTGATTATATTTTTGTATCTCTGGCCTCCAAAGATCCTGGAGCAGGCTACAAATGTGTTTTTATGTCCACATGGCGTAGCACACTGCACACAGAAATATTAACTCAGATGCAATTGGATGTTTGGCAGTAGGACTACATACACAGTTCCTATGTGTGCCCCCGCTGGAGCCTTCATCTTCTTGTTCTTGCCCCCCAGGCTGCTTCTCTCCATCATGCTGACACAAACATTTCTGCAGTCACCTGGGAACCTGGGAATGGAGTCAGAAAATTGATCCACCCAAAGAACAGTGCAGCAACAATTAAAAGGTCATTTTTCAAGATCAAGTTTCTAGACAGTCAAATACGTCTGGACTTCTTTGAAATCTGAGATTTGCTTGGTCAATGGTGACTTGGGAATCTTGGGAAAATTGCATTTTCATTGTAGAGGCAGGCCTTCACAAAGGTGCCCTATATGGGCTTGCGGGAAGTCTACTGAGAAGAGGCAAAGTTACTCACTACACACACATTAGAGCAATGAAGAAAAATTTGTTGGCTAAGGAACAACACTGAGCAGGAATTACTGAAGAAAGTGGCCATGCATTCCCAGTAGTCTGGGAATTAGAAGCTGGTTTCTATCCATGGGAGCAGGTGAAGTTCTGGAAGAGCCTTCCAGTAGGGAGCAAACACTTTAAATGGTTTTAAGAGGAGGCTTGCCCCTTAGGCCCAGTACAAGACAGGTTTGCAAGAGTTGGAAGTGTCCAAGGAGGTCCCTTCCAGTGACCTGGCACATACCGAGTGAAAATTTAAGTACCCTCGTCCAACAACCTCTGTCACAGAATACAGTAAAATGTGTGGCAAAGTACACCCCATTTCTCTACACACATAAAAAATCTTGGCCATTTCTCTCCACTTTGTACCTGTGCAATACAGTGCAAATATCACCATTGTTTATCAGCACTTTTCACTCAAATATCTCAAGACAGATCAACCACACAATGTCCAAGACAGGAGAACAAGGCTTGAGAGACTTTCTTTCTTCTTGGAAGGAACAAGTCCTAAAGTAAGTGGGAGAAGGGCATATCCTAATCTTTTATGCTGAACTGTTGCGCCACGTTCATCCCCATAGCATTCTTCACTTGAACTTTAAAATTTTCCATCCTGGGCAGATTGACTGCAAGGGTATTAAATACACAGAAAAGAGTAGCTGGCCACTATGGCTAAAAAGAAATGGCTGTAATAAGGATGATCAATCCTAAACACAGAAAAATTCGACTCAAAATGACAAATGAGGAATAAAAGAGGATTTTCTTCTGCACCACCCTGAAGCTGCAGCATAAAGTTGGGATGACGCAGAGGTTTCCTTTAGTGCATGCCTATCCAAGAAGCATGGCCATGGCCTGGTTGCATGTCACAAGTGCTGGGGCCCCAATGAATTCCCACTGTCCGCAAACCTGCAATGACACCTACTGGTAACCAATCAAAGATATTCCTACTTACAAACAATGTGAGCCTGCTTGCTTCTGAACTTAAAAGAGATTTATTTTTATACCCCGGCTTTCCATCATCAAGGTTCACCACAGTGGTTTTGTACATCCTAGTGCAGGAAGCTAGGCTCTGTTTAGCCTGGCTTATTTGCAAACCACTCATTTACCATTTCTTTCTTCTGTTCTGAGCTGAATAGCCCATGCTGGAATACGTCAATGTGTGTGCCTTATGTGTGTGGGCATTGGGACCGCATCACTTCTCTCACCTTGGGCCAGGTCAATCAGGTGTGTAGCATGGACTTTTCATGGACCACTCCTACACTTCTACACTAACAGTTCTGTTATTCTACAGGAGAGGAGCTGCCCTTAAGCTGCAGTCCTCAGCACATAGCACCTAATTAACTGTTCTCTGAAGGCCTTGGAAGGTGACCCTCTTTATCTGCAGTTGTCAGTGATAAGATCTAGAACTAGTGAAATGAAGCAAGCATCACTTCAAATAAAATAGTTCTACTGCAGACAGCAAGGGAAACCAACAGTATTTGATAAAAGTGTTGTTTTAAAACCAAACACTGGAAAGTTTCAGAGCCAGTGATAGTACATTTCCTTCAAAAACCCTTGTTTCTTCACCTTAAAATGAAGACTTTGACAGAATATATCCACCAAATCTGTGGAGGACTGATGGTATGCTAAGCACAAACCAAAGGAAGGCAGGAGACGTGACCAAACTCTGAAGTCTCAATTCTCAGCTCAGAGTTAGCATTAGGCTTTCTAATTTTGAAGAAATAACATGGAAAGAAATGGAGTAGTGGGGAGGGAGAAACTACATATATTCTGAAAGCTGGATGGGTTTTAATATGTATTCTGTCAGTCTGCTGGAACACCATGGAATGATTAATGCTTGTACAGGGTGCCATAAATTACAGGAAAAATACAAGCAAAGTAATTAGACTCAGGAATACCACATGAGATTTTCTTACTGAATTCCTCAGATTTGTCCCAAATTTTAAATTGTCTCCTTTGTATTTTTCTAGCATATTACTGGATGGCACTGCAGCCATGCATAAATAATGAAAGTTTCCTAAATTATTTCTAAGACTGTAACAGTTAATTGAAATTATTCATTTGCATTAAAGAAAATCTGCAGTGAGAATGTTCTGTATTTGTAAATAGGTAAAGAGTTGGACAAAAGGATTATCTGTTGGCATCCCTGAAGAGCAGACAGCTGAGATTAATCTCATTAACTTTGGATATCTACAGAGTAGACATAAATATCTGAGGGCTAGTTTTCCAACTTCATCTCTATAACTAAGAGAAACAAGTACTTGAAGGGCACACTTCATCTCACCCTAGACATATGGAAATATCTCTGCCAGGGTGAGATGAATTGTGCTTCAGGGAAGAACCTATTTTCCCCTTATACGGAGACACCATATATATCAACCTTATACAATACATATAAAAAACTTGTATAAAAGATCCCATAAAGAGAGTCTAGACAACTATCTGGTGTGGCAAATACCTGGCAAATATCTAGTGTGGAGAGATGAACTCTCTCCCCTCATGTTAAGAGAGAGATCTTCTTGCAACAGCCTTTGCTGTACATAGCATGAACTTCTGCTGCAAAGGCATAATGAGAGGCCTTGTTAATTCCTTTCATTCAAGGGATTACAACTTTTTTTATTAAATTTTCAACTGAAGTAGGTATTGCATTGTGGTATCTTATGATCACATTAGCCAGCGTATTTTAAGGCTTACCTTTTACCTCTTTAATCAACACAAATGGGCACCCAAAGCCCCCAGTGTCTCTTACAGTGGCACAAAACCACTCAGCCAAGGGTGTACCAATGAGTTGTTCACAGTGGCAGTGCTAGTGCCTGATGAGCGGTACAATTACTGGAGCCCATTTTGTTTACATCATATTTGTCTTATTTTTCTGTCAAATCACCCCATGGTTAAAAGTCTCTCTTGTTTGAAACATCAGGAGCAAAGTCAGCTGCAGGTGTAACTTTCTACAGCAGTTCCTACAAGTTTTCCCTTGCACTAAGCACAGTGCTTCTGGGAGCTATATAACTACAGTCAGTGAGGGGCAATTCCTACCCAGCGTAGAAAGCCATCACAGACTGCAGAGCATCATTTAAGCCCTTAATTTGGGCGTAAGTAGCATTTTTCTCGTCCAAAACTTTCTATGGTAAAATAACACGCAGAACACACTCTCTTTTTATGTGTCTCCAGGAAACAATTAAGCTTCCAAATGGACTAGTTTGTCCATGGTTATAACAGAAAGCTAATATAGTATTTACTTAATTTGGCAAAATTTGAAATCTTCCTTTAATTAGAGCTAAATACAGTCTGTTCTTGAAATTCATTTATTTATACTACTTGGCGTCCCCACTGATATAATCAAATGAGAACTCTGCCTGCAAATATGTTTTTCCTCCTGCATTTAGAGCTCATGGCATTCCACAACACTTTGAGGCCAAAGTCTGTGACTTAAGAGAACCAATTCTTTGGCAGGAGTCACTTCTTCTGGAAATATTTTTGGCCCAGAATGACAAGGCTTATGTAGCTCCCCACAGTTCCCTATCACTAAAATACCACAAGCTATTATGGAATGAAAAGGAGTCACAAGGCTAAGCCAACGTCCTCTGGATCACTGAAAATCTGTGAAGCTGATCCAATTTAAGAGTCTGTCCTAAGAAGAGACGGATTTCTTTTTCACTAGAATCACATTATCATTAAAACTTGCCTAGCCACATAAGACGATAGCATCTCAAAGGGTGAAAGAGTAACCTGTTACCTCACCTGCATGAATTGCCAGAATTCAAATGTTTGTTTTCACAGCAACAGTTAGCTTGAAAACAAGCAGTCACCATCAAGAAACACTCAAGATACACAGCGTGATTTGATTAGCTGTACAGAAAGACTGGATTAGCAGCCCTACTGAATTAGCGGCTGATGACCTATTACAACTTGAGCTGCTGCATCCCCACTGTGCGTAGCACTTAATCTTGAATTCCCTTCTCCAATAGCCTAGCTGGTGCAAGCTTAAAGGACCAACTAATTTGGGTTACAGCTTAATGTGGGGACAGGGTGTGGGTTAGTATCACAGCCAGCTCAGGTAGCTGCACAAGCCACTACTGTCACATCAGGGATCACTGGATAAAAGTGAATGAAAACATGAGTATGACAGGAAGATAGCTGTGGCAGGGGGCTGAAAAGATAGTGAGTTTAATCCTAATGTCACTTCAATAAGAGTTGAAGATCTCGAAAAGTTTTCTTCCAGACATCTACTAGATGTGAATTTAGTGTTCTCAGGGTTTAGGAGATATATCCTTCACACAAAACTCATCAGGACAAATGCTGTCAAAGAGTGAAAGCACCTGGGTGAGGGAAAAACTCAGTTCTTTATAAAACTACTGCAGAGGTGTTTCTCTTCGGATCAGTTCCTGAAGGAAGTAAGAAGAGGGATGCCCAGTTACCATCCCTGCGCATGACTGGGATAACCAGGAGATGTTAATCCCATGAATTTACACATGGTACCAGCATTCTCACACATACACAGCTGCAGGGAAAATGACTATATTTCTTATTGCATAATGACCTGGAATGTGGCAGATACCTCCAAGGAAACTGTGAAAAGTCTTATTAGAGGCAATACAGCAAAGCATCCTGAGGCACACTACGGAAACAAACAGCGAAAGGCTGGGAACTGATTTGGGAGAACCAGACATTACTTGGCAAAGGCCAGTACTTGACATAGTGCAGCACGTGCCTCCAACCCTTTTCAGGTATTTTTTCCCCTCAAGCCCCAAACCTGAGCATTATTCTATTGCTTTGTTGTAGACAGAAGGATGGTCTCCCTGCATGCTGCCATACGCAAAGATACGCAGTTTCTGGACTTTCTCAGGGTGCAAAACTTGACACAGAAAAACCTAACATGCAAAAGTCCCCTTTTCTCCACCTTTTATAATTATTTATACCTCTGTAAAGAAAGGCGAAACAAATGAAATTTCACCAATACAACACTGCGGCATTTTACAGACTTTTAGTGATGTAAGTAGCAACAGAAAGTTTTGGAAAACAAAGAATCAAAGCTGCTGGATGCAATTAATCTGTTTTCATTTGCTACTTCAGGTTTTATTAACATGACAGAAGAAGAATCAGGGGATCAGAGCTGAATCAAACACTTCACACCAAGAAGATTCAGAAATTTTTTCTAAAATCTTGTTATTTTCGAGTATACAATAGAAACGAAATGTCTCCATCAGGATTAGGTCATAAGCCACCCACAAAAAATAAGCATTGCCAAATATAAACTGTCCCAATTCATTTTTTTTCTGTTAGCAAACAAAACACCATCAGCTTGTTTACACAGAACAGTAACCAGTTTTGCAATTAAGTCTGCATTATTTTCCATCCAAATGGAGCATTTATCAAGCCAGCAGAAAAGTAGGAACAGCCAATTCTCTCCAAGGAACAACGCAAGGCAGGTTAAATTGCATTGCTTGTTGATACATAAAGAGGAACCACAATAAAAGAGCAACGCAGTATGAAGGGCCAACCATTTCCATTTTACTCTGAGGAGCTATTAGTATGAATTAGAAACTGTTAGTCACTACATTGTGTGGGTGCAGGACACAGAGAATAATCAAGAATAATCAAGATCACTTTCAGTGAGAGCTTTTCTAAATCCATAAACAAATTTATTAGGAAGTTAGGTCCTTACTCAACACGGGAACTGCAGTGCAAAGAATAACTGCATTGCATGTAATTGACCCTGATACCACCTCTGGGCAAGGCACAGTCACTTATTCCTTTTAAGCTGCTACTTGCTGAAGCCAGGGTTTGTCTTGATCTCTGTCTCAGAATGCATCAAGCACAGAGTTGGTGTTCATATAATACAGAATGATGGTTAAGATCCCAGAAAACTGCTACAAATATGTGGGGAAACCCATTTGACGTCAGGACAACTGGGTACTCCATCAAAAGTAATGAGCCAATATGGGAAATGACAGCGCAAGGTCAAGGTCTCTTTACTTTTGAATATTTCCAAATGTGATGCATTAGGAATTAGCTTATTATGAAGAGATTTAAACTGCAGGCTAAGATCTAAGCACAGTTTTACATTTGGATTGAACTGCTGGATTACAAGTGTTTCAATTCTTTCTATCCATCTTTTCATAAAGCCTCAGTTCTGTGGGTTTTTGTTCCATGTATTTTTATGTGGAATCAGGGCCAATTTAAGATTATGACACATAGCTAGGCTTTGTGGATCTGCATATTAAGGGCATATTGCTATTGTTTGGAGAAATGCTTGTTTACCCAATTTTAAAAAATCCAACATTAAGTAAATCAACATGGTGTTAAGAAAATTTCAGTTTCAAAAGAGGAGATCATGTAACCTTAACTTTTCTGTCTGTTACTTACAGTAGGTAGGCAGAATTCTTGCAGTTGTGCTTTTCGACAGCCTTCATATATTTAATCAGAAATCTTTGTTTCTGAAATCTTTCTCTGTTGTCATGGAAATTATCACCATGTCCCTAAGACTAGGATAACAATTTTATGACAAATTACAGGAGATAGGGAAGGAGAGTATTTTGGCATAAGACAATACTTACAAGGAAAAAAAATTCACACAACATTTTTGCACCCTTAAAAGGCATCCAATTAAAGATTACTCTCTAATCTCTGCCCATTCTTTATAACTAGGCAAGTCCAAAATCTAGCAATCTGCGGAAGATATTTTTTTGCAGGATTCAATATAGAGCAGCCCATGCAGTTCAGGGAAGATTGGCCAGGCCATCTCAGGCTGCTTCCAACCATTCGTCCTAAGCATCATACACCAAAATCTAAGAACAAAGCATACCGGAACAGAAAGATCTCATCAAGATTTCTGACCATTTTAATATCTAAATCTTGCAGACTTTGTCTGTCATAGACACCCTGTGCAATCACCAGGTCTCTAAACCTTTATAAAATTGTTCCTACATGAAAATCACCTGAATGGTACCCAACACAGATTTTTAACAACAGGGGAAACTCTTACTATATAAGGAAAGGGATGTAGAAACTGATTTTGGCAGAGGAGAGAAAGATGCCTATTGCTGTACTATAAACTTCGCAGAGGTGTCCAAAGCATCTGGCAAGCAAAGAAGAAAGATCTTCTAGGATACAGAGACCTGTTGTTCCAGGCTGTATTCTAGGCCATATATGCTGCCCTGCTAGCTCTAAAGAGCCAAATGCAGCAGGATTCACTAAAGGTGCATTTTCTCAAGGAGGGTGATTCCCCTTCTATGAAGGAACCTTGTTCACATGCAACTTCCAAAGCAGAGGGATTTGGCCAGGCATGAAAATTTTTGTCTTGCCACAGTAACTTAGATAAATAGATCATTTGGGCTGAGAATAGCTGTAAGGGGGTCATTCTGAGCTGCCAGATCTAAAGCAGATTTCTGCTACTCCACAAATCAGGCAAGCTCCAGAAGTCAGAGCACAGAGAGCTGAAGGCCAGCTTTGCCTTCACCAGGCCTATCAGATATGAGAACCAAAAGACTGCTCACGATAAGCTTAAAGCCCAGATACTAAACAATCTATCTCTTTCTAAAACTTCAACCCTGCCACCTTTCATGGTTACCTGGACTCACTGACTAGAATGTTAAAGAATGCAAAATTTCTGCTACTTTCCATTTAGGGCATAAGTAATTGATCTACAAACAAAAATAACAGTTCTGCAGCTTTCTAGAAAACAAAAATACTTAAGATGATTCATATAAACAGAATTGATATTTCTGATATTTTTAATGTGAAAAACAAACAGGAAAAATGAAACTTCTATGTCCAGAATTTTTGTTGTTGGTTTTTTTTTCCTTCAGACATATTGTTGATTACTTTGGTTTTCAGGCTATTTTTTAAAATTAATTTTAACTTTTTTTTTTTATTTTGCAGATAGCACAACACAGCAGTACATGGAATCAAAGTAAAGGTATTTCAACTTTTTGATGGCTGCATATAGCCAGAGCACAACTTTGTGTTATATGCACTGGAACAGGCAACCCAGGGAAGTGGTTGAGTCACCATCCCCAGAGGTATTTAAAAGACATGTAGATGTGGCACTTGGGGACATGGTTTGGTGGTGGTCTTGGTAGTGTTAGGTTTACAGTTGGACTCAATGACTGTAAGGGTCTTTTCCAACCTAAATTATACTATGATTCTATGTCTGAGCTGCTTTTAGTCCAGTTGATGGAAAACCTATAAACAGACTCGATCAATAAGATCCTGGAGGAAGAAAACCTCTTAGTAATGAATTGAAAATAGTTTTATTGTTGTTTTTTCTAATACTGATATTCAAAATTGTGACTACTTCAAGAATTTGGAGTTTCAAAATTTGGTTTTCCTCGCTACTTTCTAATTAGCAAACTCACTTCTTTCATTTATAAAAGGAAAGGTTTTTCACATTAAAAGAGATTTGGCAAAGTGACACGGTCCTAAAATAAAACACAAATAATCCCAGGTGCTTTGAGTTTCTCCTTTCAACGCGATTTAATGTGTTCAAGTGGCAATGTCAACCATTGACCAGTAGAGGGAAGACACTGACAATAATTAGAAGCTAGACCCCTAAAAGCCACAGCAAGCTATTAAAGTGCTAAAGCTGAGACAAGGAGTAGGATGCATTTTAAGACCATCACTTACTAATGTGTAAAAGCTCTCCAAACGGCAATCATTGCAGCTGACATAAAAGAAGGAAGCTCACCGCTGAGGGACAAAACCTCCTACTTGAAAAAACAAAACAAATCCCTTATTTTCTTCCTGTCAGATGGTAACTAATTTCAGACCAATTATTTATTTCAAAAGAATAAATAAACTTCCATGTCTGAAAACCACACAGAAAAGTGGTTCAACACAAAACACCCTAGCCCTGGTAATGATGCCAGCTCCAAAGAAGCTGCACCATTGGGGTTAGGGTGGCTTTGAAGATTCGAAAGGCTGGTTAAAGGCCTGCACAGAAGGACCAGGGAAAGACAAACAAGCCTCAAAGGCACAACACACTCCCCCAGACCTGATAGCATCCTTTAGCCACTTCAAAAGAGCGCAGGTCTGTTTGATATTCACTTTTCCTCCTTGAATTTGGAAACATGTAAACAGAGAGCTGGGCCAGCAGCCTTGAGCTGAATGCAGGATCGGCGGAGGGAAGTGGGAGGGGTCCGTGGCACAGCTGGCCTGGCCTGGCTGTTGTCAAACGGGAAGGCCTATCTGGTGCTGGCCCCTGTAGATCAAACAAAAGATACAGCCCCTTTGAGAATATATGACTATATACATTTGGGAACTTCCTGGCCTGGCACAAGGTTACTGTATAGGATTTCATGCCAGACCTCCTTTGCTAGCTGTCGGGATTTTGTTGCAATTCTTGAGTTGTCCAGCTTCTCTGAATGACCCCACTCCTGGAATTTGCTGTGCATGTATACAGTCCTCAGCCTTCGTAATAAGGAGTACACTTTAAACAGCTGAAGAAGAAAAACCAAAAACTGTAACCCTAAAGGATGGAAATCCAGGAAGAAAGCAAAACTAACCCAGTGTTTATTATTTTTATGTTAGTGAGAATTTTATGAACCATCTCATAGTTGGGTGCCTGACTCATGATACTTAAAAGCTGGAGGATGGCAAACCTGTAATTATTTACTACTGGAAAATCAAAGAGAAACACCAATTTTCATAAACCTCAAGCTTCAGAACATAAGCCAATCTCTGCTTGCACTAAGAGCCTCTTTTTGAAGTAGGTTATTTTAGAAAGGCTTTTTATGGAAATTCCTCTGAAGCACCCTGTCCTGACGTCTGCTGGAGATGGCAAACAAGAGTAAATGAGCCACCAGTCAGATGGGTTAGCAGTTCCTGGAGCAGTAAGGTGCCTGCTGACCAAAATATGTGGTCAGCAAAACATGTGAGTAATTCCTCAGCAGGCTCACTGAAGCCACCCATGTCAATCCTGTGGTGTCACCACTTTTGTTGCTACTCTGTTAGAAAATAAGGGGGGGAAAAAACACTTTGCCGGAGCTTCAGTTTGTTGTTATTTCTCCCCAGAGCCCTCCACAAAGAGAAATTTCTCATCATGGCACCTACTCTCTCTCTGCAGCCCTCACTCAGGCTGCCAGACTGCCTTTAAAGTACTTTTTTACAGGTCCCACAGAAATTTTGCAAGAGTTCTTGCTCTGCAAAACAGATTGCTGTTGCCTTGCCCTCCTGCCTTTGCTATTCTCTCCAATCAGATCCCACATCCTTCCTTCTCCCTTAAAATTGGGGTCACTTTGCCCATTTCCTGATATTGACATTGCAGAATGGGGCTTGTAAATCCCATCACTGCTACCAAAAAGACTCCAGGGACCAAAAAGCTAAGGAAAAAGCATCTTTGCTTAGTGAAGTTTTTCCTTTCCCCAAATTTTTGAAATCCAGGTGGGGTGGATTCATCTCTGAATGCAGTCACTTGTGCAAACAGGGCTCTACTGCAAAGCAAAGGGGAAGGATAGAAACAAGAGATCTAAAGGCTCCTGTCTATATGCTCTCACGCTTCTTCCCTTTGCTTTATCCGGGTGCCTTACATTAAAAGGAATCTTGCAGTTTAAAGGTCGTGTCAGTTTGCAGCTGGCTATGAAAGGCTCACCATGAAAATACTTCAACAGTGAGTGAGTGACTGGGTGGAGATGGCCTATGCACAGCCCCTCTGCAGCTATTGTTTGGCATTTTGTCTGAATAGGTTTGGAAGCCTCTTCCATGAAGAGCTGATCTTTTCTCCTCTGCTACTTACTTCTCCCACTTTCATGTTTTGTACTTCAGAGCTGTGCTGCTTTGCTAGCCAGGGTCAGCACAAGGTCATGACTTGTGACATGAGGTTAATGTAGTTGTTAAGTAACAACATGAGTCTTTTCAATGGCATGAATATTCCACCCCACCCTCTCCCAGACACACACGCGCTTTCTGTCTCCCGGCTGAAGCCTCAGCTGAATACTTGTTTAATGTAAGGGTGATCATGCGAGTCTCTTGGACAATATGCAGTGCAGTTATACGCATTTCAATTACCACATACCTGGCAAAAAAAGCTATTTAATACATAGCGCTGAAAGATTCCCAATCACTTTAAAAAGGTGGGCAAATATTGCAACTTCCTTTTGATAGCTGAAAATGAACGATAAACATTGACTGTACTGTTGACATTACATTGTGAACAAGAACTGAAAAGTGCAGGTTGATCCAAATCTCCAAATTTGCTGAACATCTGCAGTATTAATTTATTTTAAGGGGGGCTGCATATGCTTAGGAAACAGCTTAGGTGATCTGGGCAAGACTTTTGGAGATGGAGATTGTATTTTAAGTTTGCAAATTCTTGCAGTCAAAACACTTTGATGTGAGGGTTGTCTTTGGGAGGATGAGAAGGAAGAGGGAGATGAAAGAAGGTTTTAGAAAGTGTCAAGCCAAGATGCGCCAAATTTTTTTCTACCCTCTTCTGTAAAACCACTAACAAATGCATTATTGGACAAATACCTTAAGACATATTTCCCATTTCTATTTTCTGTACCTCAGATGAACATACTCCATGTAGTCTGTAATTCTCCAACCTAAATGACGGCAAGATACTGGATCAGATAATAGCATCATAATGTAGTACAAGGCCCCTGTTTGATAACCACATGCAAGTGTGAAAGGGGCAATAGTTAGGGCTGGGGAAGACAAATCCTACCAACTGTCTGCTTTGCTAATGACACAGCTTTGTCTGTGTCTCTGAATTCTGAAAGGGGTCTCAGAATAGCTATTTACCTACCTTCCTTAATCTGATGGGAACCTTTTGATCTCAGCTGGATCTGACCACTCAGTTTACAAAGTACAATTAAAGACAGATAAAGCCTCTTGAAAACAAATCATTCAAATCAGAAGACCCTAGAAAAGAAGCCCAGTGATCTTATGTCAAAAACCTGCAATTTTAATGACTAAGACTTTGAATCCAAGATCACCCCTGAAAGAAGAAAGGGGCTGAGGCAAGCTATACTTGATGCCTGGTCTAAGTATGAATCAGAGCAGCAAGGCAAAGCAAACCGAACAGTACAACTTCCCTCCAAGAAAGAGAAATGAAAATCCAAATCTATTAGTTTAACAGACTTCTGTATCTGCAATAATCACACAGCTGCAGACTTGCAAACTCTTACTACTGTGTCAGATTTGTAAACCACCAGGTATTTCACAGTTAGATTTCACAGTTTGACAGAGCTATCAGAAAAAGAAAGCAGATCTCATTTCTCCAGAAAAGTAGGTGTCAAAGCATTTTGAAATGGTTATTATTGTCAGAACTGGAAAGACAGTGCAATTTTGGGCTGCAGTATAAGTTACAAAGCGTTCTTGGCTTAGCGTTCATAGGCAACACTAACCAGTAGAAGCACAGACATTCAGAACTGAATTCCTCTTTGATGTAAGTCCCTCTGGAGGCTGCTGTATTCAAGCACTGCTGTCTCATGAGGTGACACATCCAAGCAGGGCCATGCTAGTCTTCAGAGATCCCCCAGGTGTCAAGGACAGGAGAGGAAATCAAGCTGTGTTGGTTTGCTCTTCAGTTGTGACCCAGTTGATGGGTACGGTGGTGAAGCTATGGAATGAGTCCCAAAGGACCGACAGCTATCAAGCTCTGCCCTGCTTTTGTTTCAGACCTCCAAAGGACTATTTGAGATAAACACAGAAAATAAATACATTAATTTACTATTTCATGTACAGCCTAAAGTGTTATTTCAGAATCTGTTCTGTGTTGCTTGCTCAGTGATAGCTTTATTGTTCTAGGTGGGCCTGATGTTTTAGGGAAACCAGAGGTATCAGGTTTTCCTTTAGACAATTGTCACTAAAGTAGCTTTAAAAGCAACTGTCATGGTTTTTTACATGGGTTTCCATGAACTTACAACAGCTGTCTAGTTATAAAGCAGCCTACAAAACATCTGTGAGAGGCCCCAGAAAAGGCAGTTGGTTCCTATATGCCACAGATGCATAGACAGCAGGCGAGTTAAACACAGCAGGACAATTGAGGGCCTGAGGGAACCTGGGTTTTTCTTCCCTAAAGATGTAGTGAACCGAACCGTTTATGAGAGGGAATGGTCAGAACCAGATATGGGGCAAACTACAGTCAGCACAGTCTCTGTCTCCTTCTCCCTTGCTCTGCAGGGGATTTCTCATCTTGACTTGCAGCTACTCCTTTCTTCCAGCTATGCTAACTTTCCATTGTATTCAAGACTCACCAAAGGGCTCAGATCCCAGGGTCTCCTCTCTGAATTCCAGCTAAGAGTGACTAAACGGGGCCTGGATCCACCACCCAAATATTACCTCTAGTCCATGACAATTTTTCTTCCCAGTCTTTTCTCCAGAAGAACAATTCTTCTTTGCTATTTACTAGGTAGAAAATAAGACAATGCTCACATGCACCCCTCCCCCCTTATATTTCTGTTGCCAGATTCTTCCTCAAGACTCTCACTGATGATCTGTGATCCCTGCAAACTGTCAGTGTTGTGTGTAACATGCATGGTATCAAGTGTATCAGTACTTAAAACCAAATGATAATATGTTTTGTCCAAGTGCTGATTGTTGGGGAAAATACTTATGTCAAGTATCTAAACACCAAGCAGGGAAAGAAATTACTTACAATGACATATGTGCATCACACTAGGATGAAAAAAAAAAATTAGGTAGAATAGTAACACTTACTACAGTACAAAAATGCCTTCAAAGGGACATCTGTCCCTAACAGTGTTCTGTGTCTGAAGACTGATGTTATTTTGAATGGCATCTGTCATAATGTAGTAAGATGTCACCAAACTTTTGAAATAATGTAATAAAATACCTTTTTTTTTTGTAATTAGGAGAAATGAAGAAAGAAAATAGCTTTTCACCGTGAATACTTTAAGTAAAAAGAAAATTTTGTTACTGAAATAAATTTCCAAAATCAATACATGGAGATAAGGTTAACTTGGTAATGTACTATGCATTAACACAAGCAGACTGAAGAGCTGTAGGACAGAGCCTAGTACAAAAACGTGCCAGCAGAGGGTACTCATACTTTGAACATCCCAGCGTCGGTGTGCACTGTAATGCTCCTGAGGGCTAGAGGGGTAGCACTGGAGGACAGTAGGGGTCCTTCAAGAATAAGCAAACTACTGAAGTGAATGAAAGAATGCCCATAGCTGCTTACCACTCTCCTGTCACTAAAGAGCTTCATTAGGAGCGGCTGTGAGTAATGTAGCAAGAAAAAGAACATAAATCAAACTTTGAAAATGTTGCCAAAGACAATGATTTATAGGTTGTTTCCAAAAAGCTGTTCTTTAACCCTCAGTCTTCCAGGACAAGCAGAAGGTCATAACTACCACAAAACAGCTAGATTGATGAAACTATCATAAATGTATTTGTCATGCTTCTGTAGCTAAAATGTTACAGCTGAGGGAATGCAAATCCAAGTGTAACATTCTTCTTGTATACATGCTCATACCAATACAGGATTGGAAAATAAACAACAGAATATAAGCACACTTTAACTGCGTATTCTTGCATGCATTAATTGATATGAGAAAACCCCCACAAATCGCTCTGCTGGAGCAGTGGCACCACTATGAAACCTGGGTTTTGAGCAGGGCTCATTCTCCATGACCCTAGCTTCCACCACAAATGTAGATGCTGAGCTAGGAGTAGCCAGGATATTCAGCAAAAACACAGCCCAAAAAGACAGCCATTCCTCAGGGAAATGGGAAATTAAGCACTGACACTTTTTTATTATAAAGGCAGCTTGAGAGCAGAAAGCAATAAGAAAAGTTCATGCTTCAGCTATGACTTGATCTGTACCTTTAAGACCAACTTGGCCTTTAGCTGCCATATTTAGAGTAATCTCATCTTAATTTGTTGTAGTCTGACCACACATCGTAAGAGCTTGAGGACTCTTTTTCTAATTTATCCTGGTGTCATATAAGGACAGGTACCTAACCTGCTGCTTAACTTACTACCCAGACTTACCTGCAATGTTGTTTAGTCAAGCAGAGAACATACCTGTTGCAGAGGTGCTGCAGTGTTAAACAATTTAACAAATTCTAATTTAAAAGTAGCAGAACTTTGTTGAACATCCAGTACTAGAAAGAATAGCAGGGAAGTATATTAGTATTTTTGTTTGTGCATAGACAACTAACCATAATTAATATAGCTGTCCATTTTTTTATTATTATTATCTAACTTGAACAAAAATACTACTTGGTTTCCTCCTCCCCACCTTTGTTTTTAGTTTGGATTTCAAAAACATGATAGATATACACTGTTCTGTGCTAAGATACATGGAAGCAACCTCTTGATACCAAGAACCCCCAGAAAAAGGAGTTTCCTTATGATGTATTTACAAGATAGCCTTTTAGAAGTGAAATTTCATAACCAATATTTAATAATACAAAATTATTGAGTACCAAGTTGCCTTTTACCTTGTTTTGAACCCTAAGCACCAAACTAACTGCTACTGTAACATCACTACCGCAACTTAGAGTCATATCAGAGATAAATATAGCATGGCTGTCTTGGACTCGGGGCCTTATCTGGCAAACTCTTCAAAAAACTCAACACATAAGGCTTCCTCTCCTCATCAGCAAATTAAATGATTCAGGAAGCCTTCCTTTTTGTAGAAAGAAAGATGATTGCTGGACCAATTTTCACAATTATCAAAAGAATAAAGAAATATACAAGCTAATGTAAATAAGAATAAAAGCAGCCCCTTGAGTTCTATTAAACACAGACTTTCTTTGTAGCGCTATAATGACTAAACTATGTGCCTCAGTTTCTAAATTGGTAATATGAATTATAAACTGGGAAACTGCCAGGAGGCAAATCTGCAAATTAATATCTGCAAACTGCTCTTTGATGATTAGGTAGAAAGAAACTAAGAAGGACCGAGTATTATGACTAAAGAAGGCAAACTTGGTAGTGGACTCATCAGCAGAGGGGAACTTCCATGGAAGATGAGGAATGTAGTTAGGCCAGAAATCAAAAGATGTCATGTGAGCTGCAAAACCAAAAGAAAAGCATCTTCAGCCACAGGAGAGAATTGTTGTATCCATGAGATGGAGCAGCTGGTTGAAATTTTTGTTTCTGGTAATTCAGGTTTTTTGAGATATATTTCAGTCCTACAGTTGAAGAAACTTCTTAACTAGCTAAACCCTGGTATACAGATAAATAATTTGGATGTCCCTCACTCAAGCAGGGATGCAGCATTTATGCTTTTGGCTTTTTTTTTTTTTTAATTTACAAGGATCATTACTTTGACCATTGAATCTGCTGAAACATGTAAAAAGGGTAGTACTAGAAGTGAGCTCTGATTTCTGGTCTTGATAGTTGAATAGATTTACTATCCATTCCCTTCATGTCAGAAAACACATTAGGATATATACCAGATGATATTCCCAGAGCAGCTGGTTCTTAAATACATCTTCTCTGAGGAGGACCAACAGTGTAGCTATTGCATTTCTTATGAATTCAGAGTAGGGCTCCAGATTTCAAACAGAAGTGAATGTTAAAGTGGGCTATGACCAAAAGAGCAGTTTTGAGTGCAAGGTATGTACTTCAATGAATATTATATGATAGATCTGTGTTCTGTTTCACCTGAGGTCTCTTGAGTTTTTATTAAAATGATTATAAATGTATTTCCTGAGTATAGGCAGCAAGATTTGTCTTACTGTATGCACTAACGAATCTAATTCAGGAAAGAAGGACTAATATCATCAATTGGCATGGAGCAGCCTCCTTTCAGAGTTAGGTCCATCATAGGAACATGGTGGTCAAACACAAATGAAAGCTCATCCAGTGAAAGTCTATTTAAAATACCTAACTGCAGTCCCAGACATATTCTGTTTCTTAAAGTAACTGCTTCACATCCAAGTCAGATTCCTTCATTGTTCTGGTAAAAATATTTTTACTTCTTTCAGTATTTTGAAGCTCATACAAGTGTGGATGACTGAGCTGGAGGGAGTCATGCCTTAACCAAAACTCTTTTATTATGTTCAGACTGCAGAGTCTTAATAACTTGAGCCAAGAAAATTATTCATAGCAAAAAAAACCTGACTTAGTAGTGCTTTTGCTAACATTCTATGGAAGACGTGTGTTTTCTTATGTTAACTCACCACTGGAATGTATTTAACAAGGTCCTTCTTCCTAAGCCATGCATAGCTTAAATTCAAGGCAGACTGCTAAAGCTGGTCAGAACAGTCTCTCAGGGCTGCTTACGTTTTTTGACAAGATGAACCTATAAAATACCTGTCAATATTCTTGTGTACAGAAACACAAAAAAGTTGGTTTCTGCAGATGATGACTTGAGTGTTCAGGGAGAGAACTGGCTGGAAAAGAATTAGTATTGGAACATTCTGTGTCAAATGACGGTACCTTTATTTAACTGAACTTGCCACTATCTCCTGTATCAGAATTCTGCTTAATGGGGAAGCACAACAGAGGACTTTCTTTATGGCAAAGGCTCATAATTATGATCAAGACTCGTGTACTACATCCATGAAAACTCTCAGAAAATCTGAGGCACCTGGTCCAGAATTTAAGGTGGCAACCCTGCAGAACTATGTTTCTCCAGAAAATAGCCTAAAGTACATGTTGCAGAAGCATGTAGGCCTTAATAACTGGGTCTGCCAAAAACCAGCCTGGTAACAGTTCCAAGTTGTGGCAGAATTATTTAAAAAAAATAAAGTATTCCTAGGAAAGGTTTATTCTGTTTTCACAGCTGTATTATTGCTGTGACACTTCAGATTTCTGTTCTAGAGTTCACCTACAAAACGAGAAGTGATCTACAAGCACAAAGATTATGGAAAGCCCCATAGTCGGGGTTGCGGTGTCCTTTCCAAGCTAGCATCTGGGACACAACCACCGAAATTGCACGTGCTGACCTTAAGCTCTCCCTTCTAACATTATTTCCAGTGGCACTGCAACAAGCAGAAGAAAACAGCTAGAGTTGCAGGTCCCCTGGGATGGTCTGCAGAATTCCTAACCATCAGCTAAAAAAATGTAACCTCAAGATTTGGATATGGAGTAGCTTGGTCTAGGAATGTGAGAAATAACTCATACCAGCTGCCACAATGGCATTTTCAGAAAAGTCCGATTAATGGTATAATTGTACTTTAAGCAGCTATATTGCTTATTTCTCTGATCTCTTTCTCAGTGCTGTGGCAGAATGAATTCTTGTGGATTAGCTTGTTAATAGGTAATCCCATTTAGTGGGTATCTTTGCTGCAAGGCAGTCTTGGCTTCCCACCCATTCAGTTAAGAATGTTTATATTTAGCTATTTTCTGGAAACAGAGCTCCAGCTGCAGCACATAGCAATTACTTTGGATGGATCTTGTTTTTTCCTCAGGACATGTCTTTTTCTTGGTGTAAACGGAACAGTCTCACTGGAAATATGTCACTTTGCCTGAACAGATTTTTAAAGAACAAGTATGTTTAACTAGGGTCCAGATCTGTGTTAGATCTTGATGAGACTTGCAGCCATCCCACATTCTTCTTTTCAATCCTTTTGGGTGTATATTGCTGTTATTAAAAATTGATTGTTGTAAATACCAAAGGTGTTCTAGGGCAATTTTAGTAACTAAAAGCTCCAGGGAGAAAAGAAATGCTGGTGCCTCAGTACATTTTGCCTCTTTAACATCCTGATGCTTCTTCACTCTCTTGTAGGATGGTGCTATATACTATTAAATAGATGGACACTGGGTCTTGTCTTCCATTCCAGAAGTGGGTGCAAATCAGGCAGCAATGCAGTAATCCCTATGGAGATATTTTCTACATACTTGTTGAAATTGCTTTGGCACCTGCTGTGCTGAACGACTTGCAGCAAGCTGTTGGTAGAGAACTAATGAATGTAACCTGCCAGTCTTTGAGTTTTAGGATCTTCATTTTTATTCTTTAACATTCTTTGCATAGCTATCAAAGTACATTGTCCCACTGATGATAGCTAGTTTGACACGTAGGACTTGATGCAGTAATTTCTCGAATCCAGGTGTAGGTTGCATCTGTATGGCTGGATGAAATACAACCAAAAATAGACACTTTGAAAGACACTGCTCTTGAAAAATATTTGAAAGATGTTGTGGTGGCATGAACCAAGGGGATCTCTGGTTTAGTTTCCCAAATGTAGATGTCTTCCTAGCAAAGAACATCGTATGGCCAATACATAGAATACAAACAGTCTTTGTCCTAGAAGTAACCTTGCTGAAGCAGACAGCACACCTTGTAAGACCAGAAGGGGACTGGCCCTATGGTTATCCAGAGTACTCACTAGCAGACAGTTCAAAATGAAAGATGATTAAAATCCTCAAACTCCTATCTAGCGAGTATTTTACACTTATGATGGAGAAATAAAGGTGCTCTGTCTATGACCTTGAAATAATTAATGGACAAGACCTGAACATACTCCAGAAATATCACACTATGCTCTATATTCCATAGCCCAGACATGCTCTTTGCTGCTGCTGCTACTAAACCCTTGTGGCAGGGAGTTTACATACACTAGGAGTAGTGCTGCAGACTTCCTGTGACTCCGGCTTCTCCAGGAAGACCGCAGCAAGCTGCTGCAGTCTCACTTGGGACTTTAAAGGGAAGAGTTTCCTGTTAGGGACAGGCTAATACCCCTTGACATATGCAGCCTTTTCCTCTGACCCAGCTGTCCAAGAAGCAGTGTTCATAAACACAGATGGCAGAAAGTCAGCATTTGTTTTTAAATAGTTAACAGAACAAACGTGGCTAGAGGTCAAATTCTAAACCCTGCAGAAACACATTGTTTAGTTAATACTCTGTATCAGAGAGCAGCAGTACCTCCCAGACACAATATTATACAGATAATATTCCTGAATTGGATCAAGTCTACTTAGTATCTGTTATCAGTTTTAACTAAGAGAACAGTGTTGCAATTACGGGCTATAAAGCAAACTGAACATCATATTTGCTTTCTAAAAATAATTGCTAGAAACCTGATGGTACCTTGTCCCTTTTCTTCAAGAAGTTACTAAGTGAGGGGAGTCAAGGCATTTGGGCTCAGTATCACAAAAGATCAAATCCAGTCCTGTAAAATAATAATGGAAAATTAAGTGGGACCTGAAATGGGCCTAATGAAATGTCATTTTATCTATTGCTACAATATCTTTCTTGATAGGTGGTGTATTTCTGAAGTCTCATTTAAAATACTGCAACAGAAGCATTGTGATAAAAAGAAATCTGTGTTGGTTACAAAGATGCTGCAACATTTCAACAGTATCATTTAAAAATTATGAACTAGCCATCAATATTATTCGCAACAGCAGTTCAGGAAAGCTATTTGCTTCATGTATCTTGGGGTTTTTTCTTATTTTTTTTTCTTACATTACTGTAAAAAGCCAGATGGGTTATTCCCCTCCTAAGAAAAGCCAGATGCCCTCTTGATATCTGCCAACACACACTTTTCTGTAAGCAGAGAATCAATCTGTTTACTTCTAATGAAAACATTCTACAAATCCATCAAATAAAGTACTCCAACATTGTTAGTAACTGACCACTGTTAATAAAACATTACAAGGAAAGATAATGTAAAATAGTCCTAAGTCATTACTAGCGCATATAAGATTCTTATACTATATTTCTTAATATTCTGTTTACTCCCATTTATAAATTTCAAACACTGGGACGCTGACCATGTCCTATAAATATACAGTATGCAATGCACATGTAGCAATAATTTGCAGCAAACATAACAAAATACTGCAAAGGAACAAAAGTACTATAGAATCCAACAGAATGAATCCAAACAATGTGCTTAGGGCCTTGGATTTACCAGAACCCACTGTGTCTTCACATACACGTACTTCCATTGCTCTGCTTTCCACAAAAGGGAGATTCCAGGCCATTTAATCATAAATTCCTGGGATGACTCTCTCTCCTTGTTTGTGGGATTTGTTTTTTAATTGTGTTTACATTCTTGTGTGTGGGTTGGGAATTTAGGTTTGTTTGTGATGAAACATCAAAGTTGAGTCCCAAATTAATACTGTGTCAGTCAGTCATATACTCTTTGCACCTTCCCACAAGAGGATGATAGAAACACAGAGTTACCAAGTTTTATGCAAAATTAATGGGATTAAACTAATCAGTAAAACTGTGTGATGTGATTTTGCTTCCCCATTCGATTTTCCTACTGTTATTTTTCCTATTGTTCGCTTATTGATTTCCTATTTTCTTTTTCAGATTTTACAAAAAAAAGCCTTCTAAATCTTCATGTGAAATAAAAAAATTATTAATATTCTGTAAACATGCAAGTATATTTAGTTGATATATCTAATTCCGTTTCTCAGAAAGTGGCATTTTAATCCTGACATATGCATTGCACAGGTATGTGGCCCATAATCTTTCTCCACTCAGCATCACAGCAGCTACTGTACCAATTACATCAGCAGTTAGAGCAGATAAAATCTCAAACTGAGATTGCTGTATTTTTTCATAGTCTTGTTTATCAAAAGCTACACAAGTAATTTAGCAGAACTGCTAGTAAATAAAAGTCCTCGAGTTCTGCAGAACTTTGGTATTTTGAAATTAATAGAGAGTGAAGAGCAACAGATTGTGGGGTTTGCAAGAGGTGCCAGTGAAGAGTCAGCAGACTGAGATTCTCGTCAACATAAGGTTAACCGAATTTATAATTTGAGTGTTACCCAAGAAACTATTTCTCTCCCAAATGTTGCCATGTTTTTCAGGCAAAATGTTTACATCTGAAACTGCATGAGCTGCTATTCAGATTTACACAACACATTATCTGCTAGCACAGCAATCCAGTGGAGCAATCCATTTACGCTTTGCAGACTGAATATTCATCTGTGGTTTGGGATCCTTCTTCAGCAGGATCAGTTTCATATTTAGCCACTTTGCTTTTCTAACTGCTTGCTTCTGTACTAGTAGGGAAGAATATCATCCACTCATAACCTCTGAATTATAAACTAGATTGGGGAATTGATCTATCTGGATTAAAAGATATATGCATCTATTTTAAATGTATTTATATATTTTAAATAAAATATATTTATAGAGATTTTCACCTGGTTTATTGTTCAGATGGATCAGCATCCTGATCTGGTTCACAGTTCAGCCACACAAAGAGCTGCAGACACAGCTAAGGGTTGGTGCGCTGTGTTGCAAGGGCAGGAACAAGGACCGGGTAGGAACCAGTAATTCAGCAAAGGCTTCACGTCATCAAGCCACAGCCTTATTTACAATGTGGCTGCTTTTGCCTGGACTAGGAAAGAAATTAATTTCAGCTCCTTACATTTGTGTTAGCTCTGCAGAAGAGACCTGTATCCTCCATGAGTCCATTTGGTAACCATGAGTCAGCGTGATTCCTTTATTGCAAAGCCAAACCAAAATTCCAGCACACTTATACAATAAACTTTCACCATATCTTAATTATATGTGGGCACACTGTCCACTCGGGAAAACAGGTCATCGTATATGATAAAAATCTCCAGCGAGTGCTAGCTAGACAGAATTCCTAATTTTAAAGATTTGCATCCATTTGAAATTTCCCTGGGGTTTGTCTTCCTAATACCCCAAGTTCACCCACACATTTCCTGTCCTCACCAACCAAGCTGCAGGCTGCACCAAGGAGAGATTGGTTCTGTGCTAAGGTTTAAACCTCTCCCCTCAAGAGTGCTCCAGCTCCACAGAGCTTAGCTTAAGCCTTTGCCTGTTTACACGCAAACCAGCGTTCAATATAAATGAGTTCTGGCTTAAAGAGTACAGGCTCTGGTGTGAGGTTGGCTGACAGGGCAGACACAGCCTGATGTCCCTGCACCAAGCTCTAGTGCTCATGTCTCAGCTGGCAATGCACTTCCAGCCGTTACACAGCTCTGACCTGCCGCTGACTGCTGTTCTTTCCCCAGACAAGAGCTTAACTGCACAGAGTCTCAGACCAGTCAAACACTTTATTGCTAAAATATTTTTTTGTTCAGAAAGGTCTGAGGATGTGATGCTATCCATCCTTCTCAGCCATCTCAACCTTGATGCTTCAGAGGAAACCTTATCAAACCATTAATTTAGTCTAACCAAAATCGATGGTTTTGCAAATCTAGATCACAGCCAAGCCCTACAAAAATACCTTACATTTCATGTACTGTAATAACATGGATCTCATTGAGCAAAGACATGTTGCTGACGTGCCTCGGTTCCATTAGATTTCCACCAATGATCTAAATGAAAAGAAGAAAAGGCCTTGTTGCATTTTTGGTACATGGTGCATCTCCTGTGGTCTCATCTTTGCAACACAAAGATCTTCTCACACACCAACAAGCATAGCTCACAGCCGCTCACTGAAAGACTTCAACAGACAAAAACAGGGAACAGAAGGATTTAGCAAGGTAGTAAAAAACCAGAAAGATTACATAGGAAATTTAACACAGGATGGGTGGATTAAGCCAAATCAGTCCATGTCTGAAATAAAAGGCAATCTCTTCTCTCAGTACCAACATTTCTTGAATAGTCTTACTTGAATAACCCTAGCCCTACTAAAGCAGAGAAGGTGTTTTCTGGGCATTGAAAGCACTTACTCCTCTCTCAATTTAGGTCTACTTCAGCAACTATGGGACATGCCTAAAAGATCAAATGCAGACAAGTGTGTGATAGTTCTATCTGCACTGCTTATTACCTATATTAACGAACAAATGTTTCTTTCCTAATAGATCCTCCTCTAAAACTATGGTTTAATTCTATTTTTTTTTTCTTTATTGGCAGAAATGTCATCTTCTCTATTACTTCATGACCCTCTTGACTGCAGTAAGAGTATTTCCAAGGCGGTGTGATGAAGCCAAGAAAGAAATTATAACCCAGAAAATATTATGGGTTGGGTTTTTGGAGGTTGGTTTAGGTTGATTTTTTTTTCTGGCCTGAAACAGTTCTAGCACAAAGAAAGGCATGCTACACATCCAGGAAGGTATCTTCCTTTGGGTGGAATTCCTAGCCTGGACGTAGCACTATCACAGCTTGACAACTTTTAGACCCCACCTGGTTTGGCATTTTGCTGGTTGGAAGCATGAGACTTACAGAGAGCTGCCTAAATTCGAACACTAAAAGCTGGACGTACTTACAGTTTATAGTAGCAGCACAGAAATCAGCACTCCGGTGTCTCCAGTGCCACCCCTTCCCTCGCTCTTACCAGCCACAAAGCAGTGTGAAGTGCCCCGTAGCCCCACGGCTTCCTCCCACAGCACGACAGCTGCTGGGCAGCCGGCTCGCTAATTTCCTAGACTTTTACGATTTGCCTTGCCAACAAATTAAATGCAAGCACAAGCCGAGTACTTCTGAATTGTCAGTATTTCCGTTTATCACCCAGAAGAGCACACAGAATGTAAATGCAAAAAATAATTTCCCCTCAAATTCAGTGGGTTTTTTCAGCTGGCTAAACTACAGTTTGCTCCTTGCACTCAGAACAGCATCAGGTTTTGCTCTTTATTCCATTGTGCAGGTTTTTTTGGTAAGGTAGAGGCCTAAGGACACTGGTAGAAGGAGAGGAAACATCCTCGGGGGTGAACAGAATCACCTCAGAAAGCAAACGGAGATCTCCCTAAACGAGCGGGGAGATCGTTCCCCACAGGGCCGGAGGTACCCGGGACGAGCGGCCGGGGTCTTTCCCTGAGGTGAGCCCAGGTGCTGACCTGTCCTCCGCGGCTGCTTCACCTCCGTATCGCGACTCAGACAGCGGGGAAGAGTCGCCCCAAACGCCCGCCGCTCGCTGAGGCGACCCCGCGAGGGCTCCGCCAGCCCCGGGGGTGGGCAGACCCTGAGGGGAGCGGGAGAGGCCGGCGCAGGCGGCCGAGGACGAGAACATGCCCCGCGACGCCGCGGCACCCTCTGGCAGGGCGGGAGCAGGGCTGCCGGGGGTGTGGGCGGCCCGGGCCGGCCCGGGAAAGGAGGAGGGGAGCGCGGCGGTGGTGGTGAGGGGAGGGCAGGGCAGGGCAGGGCAGGGCTGAGCCGTGCCGTGCCGAGCGGGCGACACCTGGGCGGCTGCGCTGCCTCCTCCTCTCACGTAGGTTTCGACTTTCTTTCCCCGCCCGGAAACTTGGTGGAGCGAGCCGCGCTTGCCGCCGTCGCAGGCCGAGTTGGCGCTGGGCTTCCCTCGCCTTCTCCCTCCCCTTCCCGGGGGCGAGCGAGCCCCCTTCCCGCCGCCGGCGCCTACAGGTGAGCGGGGGTGGGGGGGGGTGCGTGAGGGGCGCGGGGTTCCCGCCGCGGCTGAGGCGTTCGCCGCCGGGCTGAGGGGCGGGAGGCCGCGGGGGGTCGCGGATCAGCTGTGGAAGCGGCCGAGGGCGGCAGCTCCTGCCGCGGCGTCCAGTTCTCTCAGCTAAGGGTTCCTCAGCCATGACTGAGCGAGGCGGGACAGCAAAGGTAGATCTTTTATGGTTACACGGGGCAGTAAGTACGGCTAGGGCTGGGCAGCGCAGGTGAAGGCTGCCTGCCTGCCCCAAGGGTTTAACTCTTCAAAGGTCGGTCTTGCAGATCAGTAGTACTCGGGCCTCTGCAGGACACAGCAAACTCGGCGTTTTGGCTGCTTGCGTGGGTCGGAGGGAGGCTGCAGGGCAAGATTTCTTTGCTAGGAGATGGAGAGGTACTCAGTTGGTGAGTTTCTGGTGCTGTGCTGGTAATTAATGCAGAAAAAGCCTATAAATAGAAGCTGAGATAACAGGCAAAGGAGAGCAATGTGACGGTGTGGACGTTTTGGAAAGGCCTTAAAGGTAAGAAACACAGGTGATGTTAAATATGATAATATTTATATATATATTTATATATATATAAATAAAAATGCTCTGGAGAGGTTTGTAAGAGGCTTGGAAGGAAATGTTTGAGGGATACAATATAACTGGAATGCTCTTTATTTAATTTAGGAGTTTTTCATGAGGGGTTTAAGGTGGGGTGAGGCTGTGTGCTGCTTAAAGGGGCGATCCCACTCTGCCTCATTGCTTGGTTGTGTGCACTTGACATCTCTCTACATTTGAAGTTAGTCTCATTATCTGATGGAAAATGAACAGCACAGGCAGCATCCAGCTGATGCCAGCATAGGAGGTGGCAGGGAGAGCGGGACTGCCCCTTTCGGTGGCAGTGCAGGCTTAGTTTGCTTTAAGCCATGCTTGAAATGGCACTTTCAATTCCTTGAGCGATTTTTTTTTTGTCCTACTTTACCTTGGGTAAAGTAAAGAATGCAAAATGAGTATTTCCCTGTTGCTTACCAAACCAAAAAGGGTCATATTTTCACTTTCTGCTCCGTTTTTTTAGCCAAAGTGAAAGGACCAGAACTGTATAAAAGCTCCATAAGAAACACTATTCCAGCTCAAGTGCAGATAGTAAGTGTTAGGGGAGGTCTCTGCTGTGCAAAGGGTATGTTGGGGCAGGGTCAGAGCACACAAGCCTATGGAGATCATAGGCAGCCCAGGGAAGTTTCTGTCACTGTCACATGGCCCCAGAGCTGTCCAGTCTAATCCTTTAGCCTCTGGGGACTCCAGAGCAGCCCAAGGTTTGGGTGGCGTGGTGTAGTATAAAGAACTGTAGTTATCCTCCCGCAGCAATGCCAGTTGTGTGCTGTGCCTTTGAGGGACGGCGCTGACGTTTGTCCTTGATGCTTGAAGGCCAGAGCTCTTTTGGCAGTTCTCCAGCAAAGAGAAAGCAGATCATGCAATGGCTCCTCCAAAACAAAACTTCTTTCTCTTAAGTTACACACTCAAACTCTTATTTTATGATGTAACTAAGCAGATGTAGTGTGTCTGCTGCTGAAGGGGGCTAAGGCAGTGGTAATAATTATTCCCTCCCCCAAAGGATTTGCTCCTGAACCAGCTCATGAAGTCAGAACAGCACCAGTGCTTGTGCAGGGAAAAACAAAGGGGTCATATGGCTGAGGATGGAGCAGAGAAATGATAAACAGGAGGCCAAACTTTTATGGGGTTCGTTAGCTGTTGGAAAACTCAGCTGTGCTGTAAATCCACACCTTCATTCACCATATTTATGTGTCTGCTCTAGTATGTAAGCTTGATGCATATGTAACTCATTTAAATAGCGGAGATGCACTGGCATAAAACCCCAATGAAAAAGGACTGGTCGTGTGCAGCAAAAAGGAACCTCATCTGTTGAAAGACAAGTTTCTTGTAAAGTTTCTAACCAAATGAATAGTGAGGGAAGTGAGCAAGCGTTAAGAAACAAACCCAACCATATGGCCTGGGGAATGAGAGCTGTAAAAGCTGGAAGAAACAGCTCTAGAAGGGAGCCAGCAGCTAAATGACCTTGGGGAAAAAAACAACCATAAGGTTCAAAGGCACCTGATGAAACAGGTCGAGGACTATTCTGGATAACATTAGTGCTACCTGAATGGTGATTCCAGTAACTTCAATTGGAAATTGTAATTAATGGTTTCATAAACCATGGTAGTGCTGTACTTCCCTAAGTATTGTTAATAGATAAATTTACACATTTATGAGATTGTAGAGTCTTAGACTTAACAGCGTAATAAGAATAAATTTAAGAGAATATAACTGCAGAATAAAATATCTGTAGTTCACAAAGCACCCCCTGCTGCATTTGGTTACCCGTCCTTGTGCATTGCCATACATTTCTTGTTTTCTGCATTATAAAAAATAAAATCCTGCTGCAACTGCTGCATTGACTTCAATTTGAAAATTAAGCTGCATCATTTCATTCTGATTGTGTATACCTTGCCAGAGTAGTTGCAGCTGTTGTCTTACTCACAGGCCTGAGTATGTTTTGCTGGTTTAATACAAAACCCTCTTGTTTGGCTTTTCCTTCTCAGCTTACTTTAGTGGGGCTGTTCATACAGTTGTTAGGAATTGTATTTGACAATCCCTCATCAGTTTATGTTCCCTGATTTATAACACATAAAATGTTGCTCTTGGCTTAGAAATTTCTTGACAAGGAGTTTGAAAATATGAAAATATTTGGCATTTTTTTTGATGCTTTGGATAAGAAATAGCCTGTGAGCCAGTATCTCACAAACCATCTAAGGTGTTAAAGGAGACTTAGCTGAACAGTAGCTGAGTAGTAGGAATTACTATGCTGGTCCGGGAAAAAGCACTCACGGCTGGAAGAAGGGAAATGGAATAAAGCTGGAGGAATTTGGAGACACAATCAGCAGCTTGCAGGTGAAGGCTGGTTTTATGTATATATAGTGGTTCCCTGAGTTTAGAGTGTCTCTGTGCAAATTTTGTTTGAAGACCGTAGTGTTCCTTATTTGGAATATTCTGGAAGGGATTATGTATTTAAAAAGAAGTGTTGTCTAGCTTCATCTACTCTTCACCTGGGCCTTAACTCATACAAGTTTTGTAAGCAGCTGCAGTAGACTCTTTCTTTAAAAGCTGATTTTCTGGCAGTTGAAAAGGGGTTGTGATAAAACTTGACCTGCTCCTCTGAGAGTTTAAGGGGCTTACCTGTGACATCAGTTGTGTTGCAGTTGTTTAAAGTCCAGTAAATTGTGATCAGCCCTATTTGTAAAGTTCTCAGACTAGACTTATTAACCTCCCACCCCTAGACTAATAAATAACAGATAAATTCTTCTCACCTAGTAAGCATTATTGCAGGTCTCTAAATAGAAAATAACTAACTAAGTAGTCCCTGCCCTGGAAACCTTAGGTCTGAGGATATCCTCTTTTACACGATCTCAACTGGTAGTGAACAAAAATTGCCATATGATTATTTCAAGTAGGATACATAAAAATAAACATAATGGGTTTTCTGGGCCTTTTTGTACTTAGGATTAAAAAAAAAGTTCCCTGTGAGGTTAACACCTGGGGCTACTTGGCTACTTTACTAGTAATCCCAAGAGGCTGAAAACTGAAGAGAGAAAGGAGGTTGCCTCCCCATTCCTACTTATACCAGATTTAACGTCGTTCACGGGTGGCTAAGAAAGAATGTGGTTGCTGCATTGATTTGTGGATAGTGGAAGGACTTTGGTCTATTGTTCCCGCTCTGAACTGGTGAGACAGCCACACCCATTTTTAAATTATTTTTAGAACAAGGGAAAAGACAACGTAATTGTCAATTTATGTATACTGTAAATATATGCCCAGTAAGGTAAGATAAGAATGGTTCTTAAAGGCTTGTTTCTGATACCAGCTTGGATACAGGATAAGATTTAAAAAAAACCCAAACAAACCACCAAACAAAAAAACCAAATCTAATAAAAAATGCCTCTTGCAGTTTTGTTTTCCCCTAGCTGTGAAGGTTGCTTAAGCCTAAAGTCAACAAGATAGATCCGGAGAAATTGTATGATGAAAAGGCATCTTAAATTACACGTGCAACTGTACTTAAGCTCATGAACCAGTAATACAGATGTCCTAAGCAGCAGAATGTGTCTCAAGTCTTTTAAAAATAAGCCATAATACTGTTCTGTAAATCTCTAAGAGAATGTAATTATTAATCCAGAGATTTTTTTTTTTTTTTAACTTCTGCTATAGTGCTTATTTACTTATGAGCTGCTATCTGTGGTGAAGGGCATTTCAGCTACTGGTTGCAGCAGCTCTGCCTGCCCACAGGCAGTGGTGGGAGTTTAAGCTAACTTCAGATTTAGCTGCACACCACCCTGAGGAGCTGCAGTTTGAGAAGACGTGATCTAGGAAGTTGGGTGTTGGGTCTTTGTTCAAATGAGGATAACTTGTTTTCTTTCCCCTTTACCATGATCTGATGATAAAATGGAATGTAAAGGGGAATTACAGACTTAATTATCTTTGAATTCAGCTTTTTTAGTTAGTGGGAACAAGCTTGGGCTAGAAAGTTCTTTGCAATGGTTTTGATAAAATCTCTCTTACCCCATGAAAGGAAGTTTGGGGTATTGTATACTGAGCAGGGTGAAATGTCCTGCTGTTGCTGATGGTATCAAGCACAGGCTGGGGCAGTCCGGAGCTGTTGAGAAAAAAGGACTGGGGGAAATTTGATGGTGCCTCTAGAACAGTGCTATCAACCATGCTGCATGTTTGTCACTGATCGTTGGTTTTATTTTGCAGAGTTTGGATTCCAGGTGCCTGTTGATATCAAGGGATGCTGTCATAGATTTTGCCAGCCTCTTTAACTTAAACCAGAGCACCATGAAAAAACCCAACCCAGTGCTACTGTAGCTGAGACTTTGACTTGGTGTGGGTAATGAAAGTTCTGTGCTGCTTTATCCTGCAGTAAAGCCCTAATCTGATATTTCTGATGTTAGCAACTGTAACTATCTGTCTGTTGATAGGAAATATTTCATCACCAGGTGCAAAGCACTGTTTTCATGCTGCTGGGTCACTTATGGTAAAGTTATGTAGAAAACAGTATTTGCAAAAGCGTTGTTTGTTTTGTTTGGTTTTTTGTTGTTTTTTTTTTTTAATTAAGCTAGAAAACAAATTATTTCATGCTTAAGGTTGAGAATAGCCAAGATTAGTTTCTTTTAAACTGAAACTAATTTTGTTTAATTTTAAAGTAACACTTGATAGAATGCGGTAGAGGTTAAAGCTTTGTAAGACTTTCTCACAAGACAGGCAAGACTTAGAGCTATAGAAATACCATATGTCTACCAAAAGCAACAGTCTCTCTCTTCCCCCCTCCCCCCTTCTCACTTTACTTTTAAATATATATGATGATGACTGCCTTGGTAAGGATATTCAAACAGTGACTTGTAAAAACATCCAGTTATATAAAGCACAGTCTGCTTCTTCCCTTGTATGCTTCAGAAATTCTATGATAAGAAAGCATCTGGTTTTTTTCTGAACTATATTACAAATACAACACCCAGATCACAAATGGACAATGATGTACAAGTTTTCTTTTGTCAGGCTACTGCAAGAGTAATAGCTGTCAGGGCTGGCTAGTTATGAAGGCTTACACCCAAGACAAGCCTCTGCACATTACACACTTCTTTCAGATCCTGTAAACCATGGTGCTATTTTCTTTCTATAAACAAGGAATTTACAGGTAGACACACAGACAACAGTATGGTAAGAGCAGCTGGTATTCATATATAGCCAATAGATACATGATCTTTACCTCCTGTCCTCAAAACCAAACCCAGCTCTTTGGAAAGTAAGCGTGTTACCAGATATTTAGATGAACCTAAATCTTAACATCAAATCTCCTAATCCCTCTTTGTTTTGGTTTTTGGCTTTTTGCTTTAATTGCAAGAGAAGCTTTGGTTATTAATTACAGATTAGGAACTTTATCCTTAAATTATAGCATTGGATTCCTTCTTTCTTTGTCTATAGAAAACTTCTCCCACAAACATCAAACTGATTTTTAGGGATGGAATTGCAGATAGCTGCCAAATTCAAAATGTAGGTGAGGTGAGGGTGGAGGTAGGGGTATGTAATTTCCTAGAGAGACATGATTAGACACCATAGGAAAAAAAAAAAGAACACACAAAGAAAAATAAAGAAACACCATGTGTGTTGCCAGTGGTGAAAATTCCATAGGAGTCTTTGGGTCAAATTCTGCAAAGAAGCAAATTGATTTAAGTGAACAGTACAACAGAAGAATTCCTGTGAGCACAAAACTAGCAGCTTGCGTGTTTGTGTGGAAGGCAGGGTGTAGAAAGGATGGTGGATATAGTGGAAGCATCTAGCAAAGGTGAGAAAGCAGGAAGAAATATAAATAAAATGGCTTTTTCGGCAGCACTTGTCTTCGCTTCTATTTGATAGCATTTAATTTATCCATTTTTCAGAGGAGTATGTTAAAACAGTCACTGTTTAATCCCCTTGGAAGAAACGTAAAGGTGGAAAACATTTTACACCACTACTTAATTCCTTAAGAAGAAGGGAGGAGAGAGGAAATTTATTGATTCTTGTTACCTAGATAATATTAATTGAACGATAACACCAGAGTCTCCTGCTCTGTAGAAAGAATTGGGATTAATCGTTGAAATTACATTTGTGTAGTCCTGCTACTTTAGCATACTGGGTCCCTGGTGAGACAGTTACTGTTCTGTGGTATCATTAACTGAGCTGAGAAGCAAACATTAAGAGAGTATGGTAGTAAGAGAAAAGAATTATAAGTGCTAACTTCTTAACTTTTCATGTTAGCTTTTCTTCCTGCTAAAATTAGGTATATGCTTGCGATTTAAGCTGTTGATTGCTAGTAAGATTTTAAAAATAAGTAATACGAAGCTGAGATCTTTTCTTATGTTGAACTTTCAAATATACTAACAAAACAGTTTAAAAAAAAAGTCTATCTTAAAGTGCATTATGTTAAAAATGGAAATCCATGTACCATGCTGGATTGCTCATATTGCAAAAGTTGCTCAGGAGACAACTCCTTGGGATAGTCTTGCTCTAGTCAACCAAGGCTTTTAGCACATCTCTCAGAAAACAGGGTTTCCTGTGATAATAAGTCTTTCCTACTCTAACAGGATAATGATTCTGGTTATAATTAATAAAAATACAATTGGTTTTCTGTTTTCTGGTTGAAGAAACAAGTACTTGCCCGGAAGTTCAAGCAGATTAAATACAAAACTGTCCAACGAGCACAGAAACACCAGGGAGTTAGAATACAACTTAATTTCAAATTTATGGTTAACTAATGGGCATAAATGATGGGGACAATGAAAACTCTTTAAACTTTTAAAATTGTCAATCTTCCTTTATATTGAGTACAGTAAAGCAGCTTTGATTTAGAGTTTTGATTTAGAAGTGTTCATATAAGTGCTGAGCAGTTAGTCTTGGAGGTGGCTTATTAGAAACCCTGTGGCTTGAAGGCAAGGTTAATTAGTGAAAGGGTTGCTTCTTATTTAGCAGTATAAATTTACCGTTTACAGGAGCTTTGACTTCCTACTTTTACATTGAGTAGCCTGATCTTCAGCAATATCAGAAAATAATAAAGAAAGATAATAGGACATTGTATCACCACCTGAAACTATTCTTGGGTTCGGTATTGTGGTTTTTGTAGAAGTTGACCTACTTTAAACATTGCTTATAAAAATCCTCTGATATTTCAGCACTATTTTCTGTGCCACTACTGTAAACTAAGGACAGTTTACTCATGGTTGTGAAACACTGCAGCAGCACACTGTAAGTCTTCAGTCAAAACAGTACTGCATTTCATATAAAACCTGTCCCATTTCACGTATGTGAAATCCTCTTTGAAAGCAGTGATGAAATTTGGCAAAAAAACCCTGTTACTTTTGTACTTTTGCAGTGTGCTTCTCTCTGTCTCTAGAATGAAAAAAGAATTGCTGTTCTGTGAAACACAAAACTTCTTAACTGAGTGAAAACTTTTTGAAGAAAGTTTAGCAAAAGTTCTGCCACTTTTTCATACAGTTTATTGCTAGAGAACTGGATTTGCTACATTAAAATCCATCTTGAATTTGCTTTTATGTAAGCAGATGGTTTTTGGGTTAGTGCTCAACTGATGTGTGCCCTCAGCCATCTTAATCCAGAATATGCTGGCTTTGTTTTGTCCACCTCCAAAAAATTAATTAATTGTTTAGCCAGCATGTGGAATGTTGCATTTCCAGTCTCCCAGGGAAATGTAGTTATAAATATAATAACTGGCATAATTATTGCAGTGAAGTATTACATAGCAATATATGTGGGCCACGTGCCCTGCAATCGCAAAGCCAACTTTTATATTGGGGTTTTCAATAACACAGCCTATATCAACATGTAACTGCTAACCTACAGGTGCATGAAAGCATAAACCTGTTGTATTTACAAAATATTGTCCATGGTACAAGTAGTTTTTTAATACTGAGAACTAGTTATTTGACAGATTTTTTTTTAAAATTATTTTTTAACTAAAGCAACATAAGACATTCCTCTAGTCATCCTAATCTGTTAGGAAAAATTTTACACTTCTGTTTTGTGTCCTTGCTGCAGACTGGCTGCATGTTTCTTTATTTTGCAATATGGAACGTGCTCTGGCTCATTCACCATACTTGTGATTTTATAAATCAGTTAATAGAAACAGACTTAATTTTATTTTCTTTTTTTTTTTCCTACCCACAACCCCTGCCATGCCCGGAACTTCCTATGTGGTCTTAGGTAGGTCTCTAGAGATCATATTCAGAGACATACTAAAGTGTTAAATTCCCATGAGTTGATGCCTCTGTGGGTCTGTATTTTAGCCTTTCCTGATGGCATTTCTCAGCCTTTAAATGGGAATAGCAACAACATTATACCTCATAGAGTTGTCATTAAGGTAAAGATGACCACGACTGAAAGTGATTTATATCAGATGCTGGAATTGTATGAGCAGACAAGCCTGGATGGAACTATGCCATAATTTGTGCTCCATGCTAACAATGGCATAGAAAAATGTGTTAAAAACAAGGAGCAAGAGTTGCGTTCGGAAATGCTGAGACTTCAAATGATAAGATTGGAAGCAGGGATGTTGCTCTTGGGGTACCCAGGTACCACAGCCACAGTTACTTTTCAGTCACTGTAGCGCAAGTGGAGGCATGATGTTGGAAAGATTTCTTAGCTAATTATGCTTTTTTAAAAGGATTTTTTTAAAAATCTGTAGAAGTAATTCATCAGCTCTGTTTACAAGTCTGGGGTGCTTTGGAGAACTGAACAGAGTTTGTCCATCAGGAATGGTGCCGAGTGGTTCGCTGTCAGTGTGGTTCTTGGCATCCTCCCTACTAGAGCTATTAACAGTGTTGTAGATGTGCAGAAGGGGTGTATATCTGAGGCTCTGTGCCCTAGCAGAGTTAAAACAAGAATAGGCAATGTGCTAATATTGTCAGGAATAGTCTTGCTTTGGCAGGGAAATAGATTAGACAACCTGATAAGTCTTCCTTTAAAGAAAAAAAAAAAAAATCTATTCTTTGAGTCAGTGTTACAGTACAAGAAATCCAACTTAAAAAAAAAAAAGCCAACAGTTTTTTGTTTTTTTTTTTTTTTTTTAAAAAACACAGTAAAGATAAAGGTCATCCCAAAGAAATCTTTTCTCTAGCCCACACAAGGTAAGAAATGGGGAAATATAAGGAGGTTTCTGCTGGTTTATCCCCTTCAATTCTTTGTCACCTATAGGAATGGGGTGTATTACTTTCTAAATAATTCAGACTCCAGAGACATTCCTTGCATTATACTTTTAGAGCAGCAGAGTCCATTAGAGCAGCAACGTATGTGTATGTCAGGCTTTAACATTTTCATGTAGTCAGTAAGTAGTAACTTGGGACCAAGCGAGATCCTTATTTTATGATTCCATCATATTATGTGTGCTGTGTGTAAGCTAAAACATGTGTGAGGCCTAGGGAGAGATCCCAGTACTACAGAGAATGGCAGAAGCAGGGAATGTGCCACTCAAGGTGGCACTGTTGGAAGCAAGCTGGAGAGGGACAATGGTATAACAAAAAGAGCAATGCAAGAACAAAGGGGCTTTTGGGGGTTGGACTGACCTTCGGAGTTCAGAACGAGTAACTGAAATTTCATGGCAACTGCAAAAGATTGAGTATATATCAAACTTCACCTCCAAAACTAGAATCCTAGGAACTCTAGATGGACTCTCTTGAAACTGGTCTGTTTAAGCTGAGGGGAACCATGACTGTTCTGTTGAAACAGTGCATTTTCTAGACACTTAAAATCTGTCTTGTTGCACTGAAGTAGTCATCTTTGCTGAATAAGATGTTAGCAATTTTCCTCTTAGAGAACATCTGCTTTCTGACTGAATCACTGAACAAGCAGCAGGCTTGTTTGAGCCTGCTGTCCTCCCTGTGCTGCTCACTAACTCCTGCCTTGCCGAAGGCTGTGGGCTGGGTTTCATCACGGAGGTGTCAGACTTAGGTTCCCTGGTGTCTGCAGGAGTGTCCTCCTTATTTAAAGGACAGTGGCGTAAAAGTAAAATTTACGTTGGCACTTTTGAATGAAATCTTCACACCTTGTTTTTGAGGATGTAGAATTGTGAGAGCAGAACAGCTTAGAGTTACAGGGAAGAAAAATGCAGTAAGATTGCAGTGATACTTTTATCTTCCACGAGTTTTGAAATGACTCATAAATGGGATTCATCTTGTATAACCTTTAAACACAGAGAGCAGAGAATGAATTTGGTAAATAGTTTGAAAAACCCCATATAAAAGTAGTTTATCAGCAAAATTACCTTGGGGTTTGTTTTCGCTGAGAAAGCAGATTTGTTTAATCACCTGCCAAAGTTCTATGCAAATACTACAACCCGAAGCACAAGTATTTCTTATTGGTAGGTGTTTGCCTTGGAAGCTTGGTGTTTCATTAACTGCTGGTGCTGAGCTGATTGATTAGAATTGGTAGGTGACGTGATTGCCTGATGCTGAAATGTTTCCTTTTTGCCTGTAAGATAATTCAAGATAAAATGAAGACTTTTTATAAAGCAAACAGTAGGGATGCCTGTTTCAGAGGGAGGTAAGTACCAAAGAACAGGAGTGTTTCTAAGCAAGCAGGGCATGGATACATCTGCTTTGATTTGCTTGTGTGCCGTGAACTGTGCTTTTTCTTTTGGGGAGCACCGAGTCAGTCATGCAAGAGTTAAGGAGTAAATGCAAACAGAAGAGCTAGGTCTGTACATCCAGCCTAAGTGCTTTCCTCAAGGGGAAGATCCTTTCTGGCACTGCAGCAGCAGGACGAGAAGCAAACAACTCGTGCCTTGTACCCACCTGGAACCATGACAGTAATGTTTTAATCTTTTGAAGTGAACAAGTTTCTATGGCTAGGTTAAAATTTGCCTGTAAAATGGCTTGATTCTGTCGGTGATACATTATCCCTTTAATTAAATAGCTGACTTATGCTTGACAATTAATTGGAGTGATGTATGATTTTTATTAGAAACCCATGACTAATTTTTTCTTGCCGTTCCTGCTATCTTATTGTTCTTGCCTACCCTCCTCCAAAGTTGCTGTTGCGTGCCAGCCATGTCCTCCAGGCACTGGTGCAGACCAGTGTTCACTCTTGCTTAGGCTTTTACCTGTTCCAGATAAAGCAATTGTTTTCAGATATTTTCCATGTTGTCTTTCAGAAATTTTCCATTTCATCACAGTTCTGCAGTTTTTTTGTTTTAAAAGACTCTGGGATTTTTCACTTAAACTTAAAAAAACTCAAACTAACCTCCCCAGAAAACCTCACCACCACCAAACCAAAACCCCCCACTGTGTAAAGAGTGTTAGCTTAATCTAGTACGCCATTTCCTACTTCCTTAAAATAACTGCCATGTTAAAAAAAATCTTTCTTGCAGTAGTCTCTGTGCCTGTAGAGTAATCTGCTAGCAAACTCAGGTGAATTTCATATTTAATTAGAATAGGCAAGATTCAAAATGGGTATGACTGGACAAATCTCCATTAAAATCACTAGAGTGGCAGCTACAAAGAACTTTGTTTCTCCCTTATCTTATTCTCCCTAACTGTAAGAAGCTGAAGCTCAAGCCTTTCTGTAACGTTACAACAAACTGTGATGTGGACAATTCTTTATGTTTTTCCACTTACGAAGCTCTAGTCTTTTTATAGGAAATTTGTTTCTATGGGTGAATTTAGGCATGGGGAACAATGCATTGTTTGAGAATGAACTTTTTTGAAGGGAGTGGGCTTAAAAGGAAGGAAATGTGGTTTAGATTTAAGTTTCTTTTGAAATTTCTTCCTCTTCATTTTCCTTATCCCCTCTCCCTGCCCCCCCCAACACAAAACAGAAATTCAAACAACTAGAAAACCCCAAAATGATGTTTCACCATACATATCTTTAAAATATTCAATACAATCTGGAAAGCCAGAGAGAAAAATTGTCAATTTAAAAATCACTATCTTGGTTATCCTTTCTTTCCCTTCCCTCTCTGGGTTGTTCTCTCTCAAGAACATGCAGCTTTTGCCTCAGCTTTTCTAGTTTGTATATTTGGCAGGGTTTTATCTAGTCTGTGTCACTGGTGTGTGTAAAGTAATTTAAGCTTCAATTTATCCATGTGCTTAAACATTTTGCTGAATGAGGTCCTTGTGTTCTGTCATGGTTTAACCCCAGCCAGCAACTAAGCACCATGCAGCTGCTCACTCAGTTGCCCCCCACCCAGTGGGATGGGGGAGGGAGTCAGGGGAAAAAAGTAAAACTTGTGGGTTCAGATAAGAACAGTTTAATAGAACAGAACGGAAGAAAATAATAATGCTAATAATAAAAAAATAAAATTACAATAATAATAATAAAAGAATTGGAATATACAAGTGATGCACAATGCAGTTGCTCACCGACCAATGCCCAGTTAGTTCCCGAGCAGCGATCTGCACCTCTGGCCCACTCCCCCAGTTTATATACTGGGCATGACGTCCCATGGTATAGAATACCCCTTTGGCCAGTTTGGGTCAGCTGTCCTGGC